>JAUTXW010005313.1:0-130749 GCA_030620095.1 Kuschelorhynchus macadamiae
AGGGCGTTGACAGTGATGAACTTGACTTTGACACTGTTGACGTTGACGGACAAAATGAAAATGACATACCTTTGTCATCATCCGAAAATCCGCCTAAAAATTATAACGAAATAAAAAACGGCAGCGGCGGAAGCCTATTTAAGCCCCAATCACAAAGGGACTCTGGTAAAGAAAATGGGTGGACCACAGTCAAAAGAAAAAACGACAGGAGACACTACCCTAAACAAAATAGGCCATCACCGATACACGGTGAAAACACTGCTTTCGACATTGGGATTGCAAAGAAAAAATCATTCCTGTTTCTTTCAGGACTTGACAAGGATGTATCACCTGAGGTAATCGAAGAATACCTCCAAGAAAGATTAAAATGTGAATGTAAGGTGTACAAGATGAAGACTAGGAAGGACAATTTCAAAAGTTCATTTAAATTAGAGATACCAGCTGAACTCAAAGAAAAGGTAATGTCCCCAAATATGTGGGGCAAAGGAACAATGATAAACCATTTTCTCCATATTCGACGACGCCTGACTTTCAGGGGGAATTTAATGGAGAACGCCAACAACATCTAAGTGTATTCCACCAGAATGTCTGCTCGATTAGGCACAAAGTAGGTGAAATGGAGGTATTTTTAAACAAAACAAATTTCCGGTATGATGTTCTATGTATCTCGGAACACTTCTTATTGCCTGCAGAAATGCCATCACTTCTGATCAATGGATATTCTCTGGCATCATACTATGCAAGAAAACAGTTCCAGCATGGGGGAGTTGCCATTTTAGTTAGAGACAATGTTGTTTTCATCCAACGTACCGACATTATGGAAAAATCAGTTGAAATGTCTTGTGAGATAGCTGCAATTCAACTAAAACAATTTAACCTTGTAATTGTAAATATATACCGTCCTCCAAGTGGAGATTTTAAACTGTTCCTAGATAGAACTATCCAAATTTTAGAAATCCTTGCAAATAACTTCCACTATGTGATAATAATGGGTGATTTTAATATTGATTTTAATGTAGATAGTATAAGGAAAAAAGAATTTTTAGATGTTTTAAACTGTTATGGTTTTGTAGAGCAAATTTTATGTAACACTAGAAAAAACTCATGTCTTGACAACATATTTGTTAATTTTAAGGACACTTTAGATTTTAATACTGCTGTTTTTCAGGGAGTAGTATCAGACCATAAGGCGGTGGAAATCACCTTAAGAAATGTCATGACCAATGAACAAAGTAGCTCGCAAATTGTAACTTTTCACAGACCAATAACAAAGTCTGGTATAAATAGTCTGTTTCAGGTACTAAGCAATGTCGACTGGTCCTTTGTAACGACAGAGTTAGATGCAAATGGTAAGGGTAAAAAGTTTATGGACATTCTCACTGAAACTTACAGCTCATGTTTCCCAATTAAAAGGTACATTAATAAGTGTGACAGAAATGTAAGGTGGTATAATGATGCTTTGTCTGAAATGAGAGAACGTCTAAATTTTCTTAATGATCTATATAACAACTCAAATTCATTTGAAGTTGGTATTTTGAGAAATCAGTATAGGAAACAGTATAGGCAGGAAATCGATAATGCAAAAAAGACAGCAAACTCAAACTTTATTGAAAGTTCAGAGAATAAAGCTAGGGCAGCTTGGCAGGTAACCAACGATGCCAGAGGCATAACTAAAAAACCCAAATCAACAGTTAACATCTCAGCTGATACCTTTAATACTTTTTTTGCAAACATTGCAGAAGAAATCTTGCAAGATATTCCAGAAGCTCTCTTTGAACCTAAACACTATTTTCAGTCCCAAAATTTTGTTACTCCGGGGCAAGGCTTTTCCTTCAGAGAAGTCAGTTTCATAGAGGTCAGGGATGCAATTGATAATCTTAAATCAAAAAATAGCAAAGACATATATGGTTTTAATAGTGTACTCCTCAAAAAACTGAAAAACATCTTAATTATACCACTAACATATCTGATAAATTCATGTATACGTGAGGGTATATATCCGGATGTCTTCAAAAAGTCCAAGGTGATTCCAATTCATAAAAAGGGTGATGCAAATAATGTGAATAACTATAGACCAATTGCTTTAGTGCCTGCGCTCTCCAAAGTTTTCGAATACCTCTTGAAGGCTCAGCTTTACTCGTATTTTGAAAAGCACAATTTGTTTGCAAATAGTCAGTTCGGGTTTCGTAAATCACTATCAACAACAGATGCAATACTGGAATTGTTGGAGTATGTAGTCGAGGGCTTTGAACAGTGCCAACATATTGGCGCAGTTCTCTGTGACCTGTCCAAGGCCTTCGACTGCATATCCCACAACATTCTCTTTTTGAAATTAAAACAATATGGATTGGATGATCTTAGCATAGCTCTAATAGCTAGTTACTTAACGGACAGAGCCCAGCAGACCTTCTCTGGGGGACAACTTTCACAGTCACTACCTGTCAAGCATGGGGTGCCTCAAGGATCTATCTTGGGGCCGCTCATTTTCTTAATCTATATAAATGACATTGAAGCAGCTACAGACACCAAACTAGTGATTTTTGCAGATGACACAACAGCACTTTCAACAGCTCAATCCCTAGATTCTCTTCTCAGTCAAATGCAGGAATCACTGGAAAAATTGCAGGGGTGGTTCAACAGTAACAAACTATCTTTGAACATTCAGAAAACTGAGCGTATTTTGTTTAGCCTCAGGGACCTTGAGTGTGATGTTCCCACATCAGGTTCAGTGAGACTACTTGGAGTACACCTTGATACTGCCCTCGTCCTCAGTTCACATATTGACCAAGTAGCCAAGAAATTATCGAGTTCTATTTATCTTTTAAGAAACATCAAAAACATTGTTGAACCAAAAATCTTGCTTACGGCTTTCCACGCCTTATTCCAGTCGCACTGTGATTATGCGATTCTTGTTTGGGGCCATAGTGCACAAGCAAAGAGAATATTTGGACTCCAGAGAAGGGCAGTTCGGATTCTTGCAGGCCTGCCTTACAGAGCCGATGTTAGAAATGCGTTTGTTACACTTAAAATATTGACTATACCTTCACTATTTATTCTAAGATGTCTGGTTTATGTAAAAAAAAATCTTCAAAGTTATAACCGCTGTAGTGAACACCACGATCATGATACCAGACAGAAAGATAACATCAACCTGGAATATCTTAGGCTAAAAAAATCTTGTATTAGTTCAAAGTATGTTGGTCCACATTTATATAACAAACTTCCTGTTCAAGTTAGGGAAATGAATGAAAAACAATATTATTCTGTTATAAAAAAATTTTTATTAGCACAGTCGTTCTACAGTGTAGACGAGTTTATGAATAAAACAATATCGATGTGATAAGTGGCGAGTCTGAACTTTTAATTTGTTAGCTTGGTATTTTAAAGTGTTTGTGATTGTTGGTAAGACAAGTGAGTCTGACCTTAGATTAAGATTTTAAATTTATTGTTTTAAGCTAGTTGTAATGGTTGTCAAGACATTTTATTTTTATTTTTAGACTTTCTATTTTTATTTTTAATCCTATTGTCATTATCCATTTTGACGTGTGTAAGAAATGTAATTTCATTAACATGAATAAATTCAGTATTTCAGTATAACATGACTTTTTTAGAATTTCAAGAACTCCTTTATTTGAATCTGCCCGTACAATGATTAATAATACTGTTTAGAAGTGATTTATTAACATAACTTTATTATTGTGTAGTTTCTATCATTTTTTTAAATTTATCTGACATATATATACAGTTTTTCTTAGGGTTATTTAACTTGTAACTTTATTTATTTGATGTTGTTTGTGAATTCTTACCATTTGGAATGTTTAGTATTCTGTAGAGTGCCTTTCATATGGGCAACTTGTCCGATAGGTGCATTGGCTACTTTCTTATATTATTTTATTTATTTTATAAATGTAAAGAACAATGTTGTGTTGTGAATCTTTTTTATTGTCTCCAGTCAAATAGTATTGAACTATGACAGTTATGGTCTCAGTTATGGTGCACTTCTTGTAAACCTTTTTTTTTGTTTGGTTATTGGCCGTACATATGAGTGTTTTAGAGTTGTATACCTAAGAATTAAAATATGAGGCCGGATAATCAGAACAAGGCAAAATCACACTAATAATGTAAACTGCCTGTGCAAATAGTGACTTTGACAATTGATTTTGGTACCTCTATATGTACCCTACTTTAAATATAAAATGAATAATTTAAGGGTAAACTAACAATAATCCCAGGAAATACAAGAAACCCAGTGTGGTCTAGACTCAGATCTAGCTGCTTTGGCTCTAGCCAGCTATCATCATCCTGTTACAAACCAAATCACAAAATATTAAATGCATTTCCTACCTGAGTAGCTTTTTTGTTTTTTGAATCCATTGAAAAAAACTTCAGAGGCTGATTGAGCTTCCTTAATTTTGTTCTGTTCAATTAGTGGAGTGAGAAATAAGGGTACACCTGGATTACCATGTAACTTTTCTGGTGGTATATGAGTGTAGTAGTTTGGGAAGGCTCCATATATTTCATGGCAGAACAAAGCACTAAAAAATACTAAGGAAAGCAGCTTCATACCTATAATAACAATCGATGTTCAAAAAATAAACCGTCTTATGTAAAAACTTCAAAATTTAAAGTTATCGGTTAATTAAAAATAGCTACTATATTTTGGTAGGAAATTATAGACATAATAAAAGATATGTAAGTTCAATTAGTTCAAATTGTAATTGTAGTCCAAATTTTCAAAACACAATAGGGGATAGCGGACAGCGACACCGGTTAGTGCTGGGCGATGTTTATCGATGGTTTTGAAACATCAATGTTTTGTTGTTCGATGTCGGATGTTTCACCCGAGAAGAGCAAGCTCTACTCGTGTTTCACCATCGATGTTAAAGATGACAAACATCGATGTCAACATCGATGGTTGTCGTTCCATGTTAGAAGTTTGACGTTGATGGAGATATAATTCAATTCTCCAAGTTAAAATGCTGCTCCAAAATAAAAAATGTAGTTTCGAACGAAATTGAGTACTTTTTATAGATTAGATAATTTTATCCGAGTTAGCAACGCTGGCAACTCGTGGCGGCAGGTGTCTAGCTTCGGGGAAATACGGATATATAGTGTTTTTATTGATTTTATTTTATTTAAATAGACGTAAACGGACGGCCAGAATCGTAAAGACGTAACGTGATAAAGTGATATTCTAATATTTTAGTGTGTAATACTGTTTTTATTACCTATCTTTTGTTTTACATTTATCAAGGGTCAGTTTTGTTTTATTTTTTAAAAAAATATTGTATGTTCGTTCTACAGTTCTACGTCGTATTGTCAATGGCATTGAAAAAATATAATTTTTAGAAGTGTTTAATTATTTCGTGAGATATTGGTAGTAATTGGTTTAAGCGGTTATCTGAATATTATTTATTATATATAGAAAAATTCCTATTTATATAAATGCTTGAACACGGATACCTTAACAAGTGGTAATTTATAATGCGTTTTAACACTCTTAACTCAACCCCGGCAATTAAAAAAAAAATTTTCCATACTTAACATGCAAACATCGAATGACATCGATGTTTTTACTACGGTGTTTTATCGGCATCGATGGTTGCTTTCGATGTCAACATCAATGCTAAACATCGATGGTTTGTATTGATGTCACAGCACTAGCACCAGTGCGCTGCCAGCTGCCACGCAAAAAAGTGTCTTCTTCGAGTCTTCCGATTCGTCTCGTCAAAGGCAGACCTCTGTATTATTAACATAAGTGGTTCCACGTGTTCGGCTTTGCTGCTTTTTTTCGGGGGGAAACGAGAGACTCAACCGCTCAGAGTGGAAACTAACGACCCCGCAAGAAAGAGAGTAGACGCTGTGAACGTGTGAGGCCTAGTTGTTCCTGCATTCTATCCCGTTTGTCTGCCGCAGTTCTACATAGAATATTAGCGTAATGGCCGCTATGTGGCGGGAGTGGGAGGGGTAAGGGGACAGCTTGAAAGAAAAGATCATCTCGTGAGATCAGTAGTACTCTCAAGGGGCATCTGGTGGAAGCCAATATGCATTTTAAAAATTAAAAAGTTATTTGAAAGACTCGGGGTGTTCGGGAGCTAAGAGCTCGCCATCCGGACATACTACCTATTGGGCTGGAGAATGGCGCTGAAAGCAAAAAAAGTGGCAGCCGACTCCATTTTGAAAAAGAAAGAAGGAAAGAAAGAAGTGTCTTCTTCTTTTCTTTTTCTTTTATTGGCTATGGCTTTTGCCTTTCAGCGGCCTGCAAACTACCACTTTTTTCTTTCTTCTAAACAGGTATATTTACGTGAAGTACTACTAATACTCTTGCGTTCAGGATTAGGGTGACTTTTACAGAAGTCAGCCAAATTCTATACAATTTTTTGTTGCGGCGATATTTAGGGAGACAGAAGTCTAACTGAGAAAGGGAAATAGGTTCACCCTTTAAGGGCCAAATTATGAATAGGCTGGTAACTTGACCAAGCAGATAACTATCAAGGATTCGATTGTTGAGACAATTGTAACTATGCTAAATATCTGTTTGGTAAAATTATCAGCCTATTTATAATTTGGCCCTAAGAGATGGGGAAAGCAATTTACATCTGGAAAATGTTATCCAAACGGGCTCTACAGTTTACCGTGTAATCCAAACCCTGGCTATCCCTAACTCCTGAAAGGGCATCTGATGGCGTGAAATGTAAAATTGCCTCCATAGTACCATTTCCGGTAAATATTTGGTTTTGCCTACCTCCAACCATAGCAAGAATTATTATAAGACGTCGGCGATCACGAATCAGAAGTTATTTTTTTTAACCACAGCCCGTTTCTGAGTTATCTATTATCAAATTTCATAATCTTGTACCTACAGTTCATCATTTTCTTTTGAACTAAATTTAGTAATTTTTACGGCAAAACGGTTAAATACACATATTTTTTCATTTTTAACGTTATTTCACTCAAAAACTGCCAGAATAATATTGTTAGGTATGACAAGGGTTGCCTAGCGGTACCGATTGTTAATATGAGGGGCAATTTTAAATTTATACTACCGCAAAACCGTCATATTTCTATTACTACTTTAATATCCGCTAGAGTGACGAACCTAGTGCCAACCCGGGGCGTATCTCCATAGCGTCACACCTTATATTAAAGTGAGTGTCTTTTATTAGGATACCCGAACGACTTAGCGCCAAAAAATATATGGGATTATCTCCTTTGCTTAGTGACAGAGGTAATTAAAAGAGGGTACTTAGCGCCGAAATTACGCCCGCCGGGTAGTTCGGTAGCACCAAAGTGCGACAGCATTGATAAACCATGTTAGACACACACAGGGGCACATCAGTGCGAATGCATTACCGTTAAAACTATATCACTAAAACATAAAATTCGTGTGTTATGGTATTAAAACATGAAGCCTCCTCGCTGTCGCACCCCAACGCCTAACCTGCTGCTAACACGGTACAGTTCCACTAATTCTGCCTTTCCTCCGTATCCTGGGAGCGTTTGTAAACGCAACCGTCACTCAGCCGACCGTACGTAGCGTAACCCCCGTTTGTAGTTGTTAGACTGATTTGTTTCCTTGCTTTTAAGATTTCATTTTCATTTTCCAAAAACTGAATAATTGTTTTAAAGAAATCTTTGATTTATGTCAAATAACTATGTTTTAGTGTAACTGAATCTTTTCTAACGGCATATAATGCTCTAGATAAAATCTAACGTAAGAATGGCGAGAGGGGGTTCGAGAAATTTTAGGTATTCTTACATGGGGATGGGGGAGTCAAAAATGGCCAAAACCGTCCTTACCAAATTAATGAACGGCCCTACTGCACTAGTACTATTACCAATGAACTTTATACTACATCAGTGGCAGTAGAACGACCCCGGCAATTGCTTAGATTGTCTAAAAGTGTGACAGGGATAAATGTGACAATTTATTGGAATCTATTTATAATTGAGTGCTCAAACTTAAAGAAGTTGGTTTGTTTTTTGGATTAATAGTACCTTTATAGTGCCTATTATAGTGCCCTTGTTCGGTAAAATAGTCATTATAGCTTTCGGGCATGCAGGAAAAATATCAAATCTGCGGTTTTAGTTATAAGTAAATAGCTATACATTTTAAAGTGATTGGTGAGATTGATGTGTTCTGGTGAAGCTTTACGAGCGTGTAATTACATTTTCAGCGTGAAAACACTTCTTAGTGTAAAATATATATTCCTGTCTATTTAAAACAAAAGGCATTTGTTATCGATTTCGCCAGCAGCTCTTATATGGCCTAATTCGATTTGAATTTATAAATTAAAGCTTTTTATATGGTTTTCAACTATGTTAAAATGGTTTTTGTGTGAATATTGAGTGAATTCGAATTTGATATTAAAGATGGAATTAAGTATTATTGCATTATGTAACAATGTGATAAAACCAATATTTTACTTATTAAAACCATTTCGCTGTGCTATTAATGGCCGCCAAAGTTACAATCACCCTACGATTACAAAATGGACACCAGACACAATCTCCTTTATTGTGGCTTAAAATTAGCATATCTAGAGTATCCATATTTATAAGTATTTTTTCGGATTTGATGAGTATAAATATTATTGATAAATGTATATGTAAATTTGGATAATTAATATTTTAAGGTCATCCCTATATGATCCCTAAATTTTTGAAGAAGTCAACCGGGTAGGTAGTTTTTTAGCAGTGCCGCGAACAGGCAGACAAACCGAGGGAACCGAGAAAACATATTTTTCGGCATATAGGACCTTGAAACGTAAAGATCTGAAAAAAATTTCGGAGGGCGGTTTTTTCATTCACGATTACAATACTTCCCTTTTACGAAGGAAGTAAAATAAAAGAACACATTGCACCCCTAGTGCCCTCGTGGTGATGTAACAAAATGAAAACGTCAAATTTACTTTATCTACACCATATTTTATTCTTATATCAAACAAATATCTGTATTGGCTTATTTACGTTTAGTCAAAAAAGAAAAAATTTATTATTTTAATAAAATAAAACTCTATGAAGTATCTTTTTCCGAAAATACCATAAAAATCTATATTTGCAGATATTATTAGATTATTACAGTTTATTGCTGTATTTTCTTCTTCCAAATTACTTCAAATTATATATGGATATTTTTTAAAACCAAATGTTAAGACCCCGATCTACCGTATAATTGACCTTTTGTGTATTATTTAATCGAAATCAATGTAAAAAATTAATTTTTATAAAATCTTACACCTTTATTTTCATTTAACCGAATAACACAGAAAGAGACGGAGGGCCCTTCAAACGGCGGGTTGCATAACAATGTATTTGTCCCAGGTCTGTAGATCGACGGAGGCGGTCCAGTTACGTAGTATCAAAGATCCATTATACTTCGAGACGCTTTATAAATTCGCCAAATCAATCACTCATTTTATCGTTTATTCATAATATGCAGCGGGACTTAGGGCGGTGTTGTCAGTAGTTTTACATCTATAGATAGTCAAACCAAGGGCCAAAGTTGATCTAGGAGGTTAGAGAACGCCGTGGGCTGGCCTCCAAGCCGCGGAAATCTCTCGATGGAGCGCAGTCTACTGAAAGAAAGCAAAAGTCAGGTTCTTTTATTTTTCACTTTAGGTTTGTTCGTTGGTGTTGTTTGGAACTGCATTTTTGCATTGCGGTGTTCGTGTGTGTTTTAGAATTATACGATGGGTGTTCGTTTGTGACGTGCATGTTGCACTGCTTAATTCGCCACTAACTTACACTTGGCCGGGAGGAGGAGTAAAATTGGTGCACTTTATGGCATATTATTAAAATGACAAAAAAAAAATGACTTTTTTACATAACACCTATCTTATAGTTTTAATTGGGGGCACATTTTTTAAAATATAGTAGTGTATATTATTACTTTTTCACTATTTTAAGAACAAACATCTTTTAAAACACATCAATTGAACCAGGGGCGTGCAGTCCATGGAGGCAAGGGAAGCAGTGCTTCCCCAAAAAAAATTACAAAACATCTTCTAAAATGTAATTTTTGAAATAGGAAACCATTAATTTAGTTTATATTAAAAATGCTAAAATATTATCTTAATTATCAAGCCCATAATAAATGCGGCCTTGACTCCGACTGAGCGACAATAAAAAATGGAATAGAACCTATGCGGGTCGCTAGCTTATATGCAGCCAAGTCCTGTATGCTTGATTTCATGTCAATCGAGCCAGAGGTAATTGAACTTGCCACCAGCTGTTTGCAATTTTTGTATTTCAGTCGCGTGATTTAAGTGGGGGCGGAATCCGTGTGTTGTGTGATACGTACGTCGCGTCGTGCATGGTGCGATATGGAAGACAATAATACGGACTTGGATATGCTAATACCGTCAACTTCGGCTGTCGGTAATAACGTTGAAAATGTTGGAGAATTTAGTAAGAAGAGTATGTGTGAATGTGTGGTGTGCGTCTTAATAATAAAGGGGTTTTCAACATTAAACTTTGCTGATAAGCTTCCAATAATTTTCAAAGGAAGAGCAAAACAGCCTATGAAAAAATTAACCACAAAAATGAAAAACTGTATTAGACATTTTTATCCGGAAAAACAATACGAACAGTTTAAATGGCTAACAGGGTGTGAAAATATAAGTAAATTATTTTGTTGGACATGTTTACTTTTTGAAAATGAAAAAGGTCTTTGGAATAAAACTGGTTTTTCCGATTTAAACGATTTCCATAAAGCTGTAAAAAGACACATTATGTCCAATGCGCATTTGCAGGCCGTCACCCCCTTAATGAACTAGTCGATAAAAATAGGCAAATATTAAGAAGACTTATCGATGTTGTTTGTTTTCTCGGACAGCACGAATTGGGATTTAGAGGTCATGACGAAACAGGGGTTTTCTCAAATAGAAGAAATGTTCAAGATATACTTAGTTTAATGGCTAAATATGATGATTGCTTAAAAAATCATTTAGAGCAGTCTAGCGTTTTTCGCGGAACGTCGAATCGAATCGAATCCAGAATGATTTAATTTCCGCTGCTGCAACCATTATTCTAAAAAGAGTTAAGCAGGAGATTGGCGAGGCGCGGTTCATTGCTATTGTTCTGGACGAAACAACTGATATAACTAGTTTCAGCGAATTATCTATAGTAATACGCTACGTTAAAACCGACGGAAGTATCTAAGAGCGATTTTTAGGTTTTAAGAATGTGCTCGGAATTATATACCGTAGTTTATAACGTTACCAAAGAAATTAATGGAGAGAAAAAATTAGTTGCTCAAAGCTATGATGGAGCTGCAGTGATGGAAGAACAATTAGGGGGTCTGCAAGCTAAAGTTCGAGAAACTTTAACACATTAAAGAATGTAATGTATTTTTCGTTACTTTAAGTGGCATGGCTGCTTTTTTTTCCAAGTCAACAAAACGTACACAAGCTTTGGACTCCATGGTCGACAAACGATTGCCCAAAGTAGCTCCTACTAGGTGGAACTATAATGGAAGACTTGTGTTAACAGTATCTGAAAATCGTGAATCACTGATTGAACTATTTGTGAATATAATAAAAAATAATGAAACATGGGACTTATAAGCAATAAATAGTTCGAGGGGGTTTTTGGAGTGTTTGAAACGAGATTTTAATTTTAATTATTTGTTGAACATATTTTCAGAAATATTTCCATTCTCGGACCATGTTTTTAATATATTACAAACTAAAACAAATGATATTGCTTTTTGCCTAAAAAAAGTAGATGATTTTAAGTCTATGTTAAACCAAAAAACGACTTTGACCTATTTTGAAAGAAAATGATGACGTTAAATGAGAGTTAAAAGAGCCACATGCCAAGCGTCTTCGAACAGACAAGGTGGGAAAGGTTCAAACATCATACAGACGCCTCTTTTATGAAATAATCGATCAAATTCAGCAACAAATAAACTATAGATTTAACGGTTTAAATGATTTTAAATTTCTCGAGCTCTGCAATTTTAATGCATTTATAATGGAAAAACTTTTCCAGAAGATGCGTTTAAATCTCCTCTTCTCCGTTATGGCCAGTTCTTCGACCGAGTGTTACTGTGATCTGAACTAAAAGTGATTTATGAACTGAACGCTAAGGAACTAATGCAATTTTTAAAAGACAAGGAGCTGGAAGATGCCTACACCGAAGTGTCGAAATTGCGTGAATTAGTATTGACAATACCTGCCACAAGTTCATCTGTAGAACGCAATTTTTTAATACTTAAACGTATAAAAAATTTCGTGAGGAATTCAACGGGGCAGGAGAGACTTTCGCATACATCGCTGTTGTCCATTGAAAATAAACTTCTCCAAAATATGTGGGAACATCGACGTTTTTATATATACATTTTCATAACGTCATTGACGAATTTGCAAAAAATGATCGAAGAATCGAATTACATTACAGATAGGTAAGTTTCTGAAAATTGCTTCCCCTCCTGAAAATTTCACCGCACGCCCCTGAATAGAACAATAATACATAATTAACACGACCGATGTCAAAAACAAAAATTAATGTTGTGAAAGCTGATATTTTAAAAGTATCTGATGTTACTTTTAACAAGTAAGTTTTCTGTTTTAAGGATAGGTGGGAAGCAAGTATGACTATTTTTTTTTTGCTAGTTTATTGAGAAATTAAACGTGCACGTAGAAAACGGCAACTTTTCGTTCGGTTGTTTTCTTGCTCTAAGCAGTTTAAACCTAAACCAATGACATCACATAACTGAACTATTTTGCACCCCGTATAGTTTTGTGCAACACAAACGGGTAGACTTTTGTTTGATTGTATTTTCGATTCGGACCCGGAGTGTAACCGGTTTTTGATATTACATACTTGGGTGCCTAAAATTTAAATAATATAGCTATTGATAACAACGGTATCAACAATTAAAAGAGAACAAAATATTTAAACACATTTGGGCTTCGGTAAACTATGTTGACACTCTTAAATCTCGTTTATTTTTCTTTTCATCCACTATTATAGCAGTCCAAATTGAGAAAATGTGTGGAAAACTCTCATCAGTGCGCAAAAATTACTTTAAAATGTGATTATTATACAAATCTTTAAATTTTGATTTTAAACATCTTTCCGGCTGTTCCCAATTCCCATCGCTATGCTTGTTTTTAATTTGATTTGCGGCGTTGCCGTGTTCATAATTAAAGAAATACCTATAAGGGATGATACACGTAAAACCAGTAGGTCATTGCCTAAAACTTATTTTTTTTATAACAAAACTTATAATTAATAAAAATGCGGATTAGGTTAGTTAGGATGGGTTAAGTTTTTCTGTAATGAAAGTGCGCGGTAGCGCGCCAACCGAATTCCGAGTCTATATTGAAAGGGGGATGTTTCTGTAACAAAACCTATATTCTTAGGTGGATTTGTCCAGTTGACGTTAGGTTAGCCCAGGTTCGTCAACAAAACCTTCTTTAAAACTGTAATAATATCAATAAATAATTGCAACCGTTGCCAAATAATTTTTAGTCATTTCATTTCTTTTAACAAATTGGTAAATCTAAAATCTGACAACGTTGCTAAATATTTCCTTTTTAAGGCTGCCAAATTGTGACCGAGTGTGATTTTTAATTAATTTTTTTTTTAGGAAATCTCTTGCATATTCCGCAATTTTTATTTTTCAAATATAATATTACAAATGGGTACTTTCTGGATAAAAAAATAAAATATTCAAAAATCGTCTGTCAGGATAGTCAGATACCGGACCACACATTTGTATTCTTTCTACAGCATTTTACCTTAAGACATATTAAAATTCGTCGTTTTGGGTTTTTTATGCAGTTATTCACATGATTGTTTTGCAAAAAAAAATATTTCTTTTGTTAATGATCGATTATTAGCAGTTTAAAAACTAATCTACTAAAATTGTTTTCATTTCTATACTTGACTGCAGGTATTAAAAACGGGAAAACGCGGGAAAACCGTCCCTCCCTCGGAATCTCACCGCTTTTCTTTATTGTCGATTTCTCTGTAATGATTTCTCTAGGCCGTAATAAGCTTTTTAATATAGTTTAGTCAAAACGTCAGTAGGTGGCAACAGTTGTTGTATTAACGTATTATTTGGCTACTGAATGATTCAGAAATATTGCTTTTGAGAAATAAAAATGTAATTAAAAAAATACTATTACAGTTGTGTTGTAGGCAATGTATTCTGTGCGATTTTTTTCCTCTGTTTATTTTATTTAATAATTAACATAAAAATAACAATTTACGATTCGGAGCCAGTGTAGGTACAGTGTGTTTGCCTTGTTTATATTTTAAACGGAACCCTAAAAACGTTATTATTATATGAGTTATTAAAAAACTTTAAATACAAAAGTTTTTGTGTTTTATCAGAATCGCTAAAATCTACAAAACAACACAAACAAAAGACGATCGGAAAGTTAACAAACGAGCATCAAATTCTTTGTTTTAAATGGAACACCGTATATAATATATGTTCGTCAAATGAGTCTCTTATCTACCAGGTTTCATACTTTTATGGTAAAAAAAAAACGATAAAACTGACAAAAACCCGGCAATAAAAAGCAAAGTGTAAAAGAGAGAGACGGAGAAAGCTCGACTATATAGTGGTGTCAATGGTAATACACTGCCTCTTAGGGCAGGGGTTTTTTTCTCAAATTTCTCGGGTATGTTTAAAGATAAAGGTATCAAACTTAGTATATTTATAATCATCAACAAGAGACCCATTTGACGGAGAAATATTGTGTATGTATTAGGGTGTTTTATTATATTCTAGACTTGCTAAAATATTAGCATTTTTATTGTTAAATTTACTAGTTTTTTTTTCGTTAAAAGCACGAAAAATTTCAATACCATACAAATGAGAAAGCGATTTGGGAAGAGTATCAGTCTTTGAAAAAACATTTAAACAAAAAAATTCAGCTGGAAAAATAACTTTATTATGATAATTTAATAGCCAATTCCACGAATAAAACAAAAATGTCATGAAATATTGTTAATAATATTCAAGGCAAAAATAGTACCAAAAAAATAAAAGAAATCTTTGATCCACATTATAATAAACTAACAAAAAATCCTAGTGAAATTGCCTCGATTTTCGGAAGTTATCTCTCCTTGGCGATAGAGGAAAAAATTCGTTTCAACAATCGTTTGATGGAAACTTTCTCATAATTGTACTTCGACTAAAAAGCATGTCCCAAATTCAATGTTTTTTGAACCTATTACTAGTAACGAAATAATTGATGCAGTGAATAAATTTCTATATCCCCATGTCATTTGTAAAGAAAGTTATCGGAGAAGTAGCTAATATTCTTACTATTCTGTTTAATGTTTCAATTAAGTCAGGAGTGTTTCCTGAATGTCTTAAAACTGCCATTATCGTACCCATATTTAAGAAAGGAGACTTCTGTCTAGTCAAAAAACGAAAACTTTAAACCTATTTCTCTAATGAGCTGCTTCTCTAAAATTTGAGAAAAACTCTATGACAGAATGTATTCTTTTTTGGTTAAATATAATATTTTTTCACATCGTCAGCATGGCTTTCGTCGGGGGCTGTCTACTGAAAGCGCTGGCGCTGACCTTGTTCAATATGTAATAGATTGATAATAGAGAAACTGTAATTTCCTTCTCTTTTTATCTTACTCGCGCTTTTGACACTATTGATAAGGATTTTGCGGATTTAAAATTAAACAGTTTTAGGATAAGGGGTAACTTAAAAGACTGGATCATTTCTTTTTTATCTAATGGGACATTTTCGGTGAGGGTTGACGTTTCAAAGTCTGATCTTTTGATCAAAATAAAGGAACACCTCAGGGTAGTATCTTGTGCCCGCTAATTTCTCTTCTTTTTGTTAATGATTTGCCCGAACATGTCTCCTAGGGTAGAGTATTCTTGTATGCCCATGATATCACAGTTGTTGTCTCGGATCCGGATATGGCTGCATTGAGGAGTAAAGCCAATATTATTCTGAAGGAATTTTCTTTCTGGTGCAGGAAAAACGAACTTATGGTTAATCAGGCGAAAACTGTCTGTATGGAAAACCGTACGCAAAACATCATGTGGTCTCATTTTTGATCTAGATGGTCACACGCTAGTTTTAAGTGACTCAATACATTTCTTGGGTGTCTCCATTGATAGTGATTTAACCTGAAATGGGCAAATTTCTAATGTGTATTCAAAAATCAGTAAGAACTCCTATGTTTTAAACTCTTTAAAGAATTATGTAACTCTTCTAAGTGTTTACCATGCCTTTGTTTATTCTTCACTAGCATACAATATTGTTGTATGGAGTTAGTTATCCGACATCAATAGAGTATTTGTGGTACAGAAACGGGTTGTTCGGATTATTTTTGATCTGTCATAATCAACGTCGTGTAGGGAAACTTTCTGCAAAAATAATATTCTTACTGTCCACTCAATTTAAATACTAAAATTGTTGACTAATTTTCATAAGAACAAACATCTTTGTCGTCTTAATAGTTCTTACCATAACTATGACACATGAATAAGTCTAATGTCTCTCTTTTAAAGCACAATTTAGAAATGTATAAAAAATCTCCTCTGTTGTCAATAAAAAATATCGCATCTACAAATAAATTTAAACTAGAATTAAAAAGACTATTGACAGCTGATGCATTTTATTCCATAAACAAATTTGTTGTTTATTTGGGGGGACTTAGATAATGTATTAGACTAGTAACATTTAGGAGCAGGGGCGTGCGGTGACATTTTAAGAGAGGGAAGCAATTTTTAGAAACTTACCTATTTGTAATGTAATTCGATTCTTCGATCATTTTTTGCAAATTCACCATAAAAACGTCGATGCTCCGACATATTTTGGAGAAGTTTATTTTCAATGGACAACAGCGATGTATGAGAAAGTCTCTCCTGCCCCGCTGAATTTCTCACGAAATTTTGTATACGTTTAAGTGTTGAAAAATCGCGTTCTACTGATGAACTTGTGGCAGGTATTGTCAATACTAATTCACACAATTTCGACACTTCGGTGTAGGCATCTTCCAGCTCCTTGTCTTTTAAAAATTTCATTAGTTCCTTAGCGTTATTTTTTGTGCTAATGTCATCAGTTTCGTAAATCACTTTTAGTTCAGACCGCAGTAACACTCGGTCGAAGAACTGGCCATAATGAAGAAGAGATTTAAACGCATCTTCTAGAAAAGTTTTTCCTTTAAATGCATCAAAATTGCAGAGCTCCAGGAATTTAAAATCATTTAAACCGTTAAATCTATAGTTTATTTGTTGCTGAATTTGATCGATTATTTCATAAAAGAGGCGTCTGTATGATGTTTGAACATCTCCCACATTGTCTGTTCAAAGACGCTTGGCTTGTGGCTCTACATTTAACGTCATCGTTTTATCCCAAAATAGATGAAAGTCATCTCTTTTTTGGTTTAACATGGACTTAAAATCATCTACTTTTTTTAGGCAAAAAGTAATATCATTTGTTTTAGTTTGTAATATATTAAACACATTGTCCGAGAATGGAAATATTTCTGAAAATATGTTCAAAAAATAATTAAAATTAAAATCTCCTTTCAAACAATCCAAAAACCCCCTCGAACTATTTATTGCTTCTGTAGGAGCTACTTTGGGCAATCGTTTGTGGACAATGGAATCTAAAGCTTGTATATGTTTTGTTGACTTGGAAAAAAAAGCAGCCATGCTACTTAAAGTAACGAAAAATACTTTACACTCTTTAATGTGATTGATGGACTGGGATAAAACTAAATATAATTTATTAACGCTAGACTGCTCTAAATGATTTTTTCAGCAATCATCATATTTAGCAATTAAAGTAAGTGAATCTTGAAAATTTCCTCTATTTGAAGAAACCCTTGTTTCGTCATGATCTCTAAATCCCAATTCGTGCTGTCCGAGAAAACAAACAACATCGGTAAGTCAGTTATTATTTGCCTATTTTTATCGACTAGTTCATTGTGTTGGCGGTGACTAATTTCCAACTGTTTATTAAGGGCGTGTTCAATTCTGGTTTTGCCCAAGACTTTTTCTTTTATTACGGCCTGCAAATGCGCTTTGGACATAATGTGTTTTTTTACACCCTGTTAGCCATTTAAATTGTTCGTATTGTTTTTCCGGATAAAAATGTGTAATACAGTTTTTCATTTTTATGGTTAAATTTTTCATACGCGGTTTTGCCCTTCCTTTGGAAATTATTTGAAGCTTATCAGCGAAGTTTAATGTTGAAAATCCCTTTATTATTAAGACACACACCACACATTCACACACACTCTTCTACCTAAATTCTCCAACATTTTCAACGTTATTGTCTTCCATATCGCACCATGCACGACGCGACGTACGTATCACACAATACACGGATAGCCGTTCAAACAAAGAATCTACTCCAACGATAGCTTCCGCCCCCACTTGAAGCACGCGACTGAAATGCAAAAATTGCCAACAGCCTGTGAAAGGTTCAATAACCTCTGGCTCGATTCACAGGAAATCAAGCATACAGGACTTGGCTGCAGAGAAGGTAGCGGCCCGCATAGGTTCTATTCGATTTTCTATTGTGGCCGGTCGGAGTCAAGGCCGCATTTATTATGGGCTTGATAATTACGATAATATTTTAGCTTTTTTAATATAAACTAAATTAATGGTTTCCTATTTAAAAAATTACATTTTAGAAGACGTTTTGTAATTTTTTTTTGTTGATGCATTGCTTCCCTTGCTTCCATGGACTGCACGCTCCTGATTTAGGAGCGGCCTTGCATTTTGAATAACCATAACCATCCATCCATAAATTTGACTAATGCTTTGTAAGTCTGTGAATTCCAAATTGAATTCTTTGTATATTAATTAGTTAAGTATATATGTGATGTAGTTTGTTGTTATATATTATGTGCTAAAGCACAATTTTAGTATTTTTTAAATAACACCTATGACTTGTTTCTTTCTACACATTGTAGTTCTCGAAATGTAATATATTTTGAATTTGAATTTTTTTTGAACGTCTTAGACTGAAAAGTAAAATGAAGTTATAGTAGAAGTAAAACAAGAGTAAATCCCTATGCGATTGTATAGAAATTGTATTAAAAGTAAAAAAGGTTAGCGCCACCAATTTATTATGACCTAAATTGGAAAGCCCCTCGATGTGTTCGGCACTCACTTGTTCCTGATACTTTTATAAAAAAAAATTGTAATTTACAATTAAGAAGTTATTTAATAAAAAAAACTGAAAAAGAAGAGAAAATGTGAGCAAAATAAAAACAACAAAATCTATTAAATAGATGTTTTGTTTTGGAAAAACCCGTACAAAACAAAACAAAAGAAAAAAAATTAGTGTGAAATAAAAAGGTTCATCAACTGGACAAGCGTCCCACCGTGGAACGTCACTGCAACCGGTGGAAGGTGTCCAGTAGACAGGACCTTTGAAGTTGTAGGGTGAAACGTTACTCGTTCACGTCAAAGTGAGCCTTAAAGCCCCGTACTAGGACCCTATTCAATAGGGTTTAGTTCGCCCCGGACAAGAAGGCTTCTTTCACAACGTGGCAGGAAAACGGCAGCCTGGTCCAACTTCAGCATCAAAAATCCTCTCCCAGAGAGATTGCTTGGAGGTTACAAAATATTATAAAATTCACAAATACAAAACCCCAAGTAAATTAGTACGAAACTGAGGAGAAATCCCACTAACGGATTTCCAAGAAAAACTTGGATTTTATTTTCCCCAGTTCGCGCTGAAGACCTTTCGATGTTACAGAAGACCAGAGAAAAACGGTCACTGATTGGTTTATAATTCAAGCGGCAACCATCTGAGAATAAACTTGGCAACAGTCGGGATCTTAGCATGGGCCTACTGAATGAGGAATGAGGGCATATCGGATGCAGCGAGTGACAGTGCATAGGAAGTGACACGTCTCATAACCCCCAATTATACTGTGAACTAGGCAAAACGAATAGTACACAAACATCTATCTTTCAGCTTCCATAACTTAGATAATTAGAATAATAGTGGAAAAGGCTATCCCGAAAAATCAACTTGCAACTAAAATAGAGAACAAAGCTATGGGGAATTGATTTCAAATGGGGAAGTGGAAAAACTCTGACAACGAAAAGGTACCTAGGCTTAATTTAAATGAAATTTTCCCAACAATACATTATAAATAAATTTGTTATTTTACCATTAAAAGAGATTTATTCGTAACGAAATATTTTAGGCAATTCACAGAAGACAAAAAATGGTTGAGTAATAATTCAGGACATAAAAGGGTCTAAATATTCATGCAATCAAGAGAAAATGATTGAAAAAGGAAATATTTAAGGAAGTTAATTTGGATTTCCAAAACACTACACAGAACCGATTTAGTTATACCAATATGCAACTGCTACCTAATTAAAAAAAAGGTATGAATATTGATTTTAAATCCAGACATTTTATGCGCGTATATGCCAAACTTAAGTGAAATAATTTGTACTAATATTGCATTTATGTGTTTGATATCCAGGGCAAAAAGGAATACAATTAACATAGGGCAAATTTAAAATAAAGTATTACATATGAGTATTAATACAAAATATCGACCTTACATGCAAAAAAATCGGTGCATTAATTCTCTGTATTTTATTATTTACAGCAACAGAAAAGATATGTTTAAACCCAAAAATAGAGGTTTGAAGTCGAAAATGCAGCATCCTGACTAGACTATCGAAAGGTCAAAACTTGCATAAAGGAGGCAAAACAGGTTTTCAAGATTGCTAAAATTTAATTCTTATTTACTCTGTAATTTTAGGAAATAAATATCTTTAGATGTTATTTGGGTTTCGTTTTTTAAATAATTGTAATTTTAATTGATGAACGATATTTTATGAATCTAGGCATCGCCATCCATGTAACAACGTTCGAACTTGCAGTAAAACGTTTCTTTAGAACGGAATGGTGAACTACTTTAGTTTAAGAATAGTGATAGTTGATAATAGGTGGCGCTGTACATACCGATTAATCATTATAATATAATAATGATATCTTCTTGTAACACCCTGTAGAGTTGATCAGTTACAATATCAAGTTGGGATTTATCTTTTTTACATTTTGTTTTTTTATTTACTCCATTATCTTTCTTATTAAACGAGAAACAGCATTTTATAGCATAACATGCTTGAGATATTGGTAATCTAACTAAACTATAAAACTAATAAATAAAATGCATTATTAAAAATTAATATCAAAAAAATAGTACATTATAAATGTTAAACTTAAAGATTAAACTATATAACAAAATTAGTGTTACTTCCTTCCTCAAAGAATTGAATCATACTACGAATGGCTTAAGCGATGTTGTCATTATTTCGAGGATAAGTTTGTGCCTTTTTTAACAGTCATGATCTTAACCCAAGAGATTGGACATTAGTTACCATTCTTTTTTAGAACATTGAGTTATTCAGTTTCTCCTTGACCACCATTTTGAAAAACTCTCAGGTCGCTTATGTCTTTATTCCAGTCCTTGATCATCATTCATCATATCATATCAAGGCTTGATGTGATATAGTTTTATTCCCTCAATTTTATTTAGTGGAGGATCAAGGAAGATGTCAAGGGTTGAATTAAAATTGAGAACATTTTTTCTTGTAGGTCCCGCTCCCGTAGATCTGCCACTGATCTTGTTTAACCTATAAGATGACTGGAATATCTTGGTAAGATTTAATTTTTTTTTCAAATCTAATGAATAATATTTCGTTAACTTAATCGATCTTCTGCTAATTACAAGTTTAATATTTTTTATCGTATCGCACCGGAACTTTGCTGTTAATTACTTAAAAATATTAGTTTAATGTTAGAAGATTAATTATTTAAGACTTTTTAGAGTGCAAATTATTGACATAACCTTATAAAAAGTTAATCAAATCGAATAGATCTAAAACCTTTCGCACCGAGAAAATTTCTGGTTTCATAGAAAGAGAAACGTCAACAAATGAAACAGACCAATGTTGTCAACATTAGGCAGGCAGGAAACATAAACCATTTAATTTCTGTATGCATGTGTATTTGCTTATTCCATGTTATGATTTTCTAAATTTGTTCTAGTTTTTAATTCTTTCTAGATGCGTGTGCTTCTCTTAATGCTCTGTAGTCAGACGCACGGTTCTTGGGCTGTGACGTCTGATGGGATCGGGCGGTAAAACGTATGAAAACAAAAACACATCCCTTTGGGGTTGTTGCAATTGATACATGTGTCGGTTTATTCGACTCGTCGGAACTTTTCAAATTTGCAATGAATATTTCTTGCCCGCATACTTTCTCTATCCCACGATTGTGCGCCAGACTTTAGTTCATATTTTTAGTGGCTTTGAACTCAACTACATACCCCCGGTGTGTATAGTTAAAAAAATACTTATCTAGTTGAGCTCAAAATTTGCAAAACAATCAAGGATCATATGAGAATTATCTAGTAACAATTTGGCGACCAAATAAAACGCTTAAAAAATGTGTATACAATAGACTTTATGTTTGTGCTAGTGAGATTTTGGTACGAATTCCTTATGTCTGTACAAAATGGTTGATTAATAAAATGTTTAAAACATCGATGTGAAAAGCTGTTTATTTAATTTAAAGAAAATTGTATAGAAAGATCAAATGTGATTTAGGGACGAACTGGTAATATTTTGGTATAATCCAATTTCCAATTCCAATTCCAATCCAACATTACCTACATACCTCCGGAAAGATCATCGGAGTTTACAGATTGAGAGGAGTGAAATGTTTTTTTCTGTACTTCCGCTTCCTTTATATACCGTTCCCGTTACCTTATTTAATTTTGTACTTTTTGAGATTGTAAGGCCCTCTTTTTCCTATGTGTTCCACATATTCAAGGGTTCTATAGTGCATAGTATTCTTTTTCGTTTTAATACTGTCTTCTCTTCCAAAATCTATGATTTATAAAGCTCAGCCCTTTTTTTTACGTCTTAGTGCATCATTCCAGGTCTTACACTCTGCGATATAAAGAGGAGGACAGAGGAACATTTGGAGAGCCGGCAAATAGTCTGGGTATTTTGATGAAAGGAACAGGGATTTCCGGAATTTTCGGTGAAAATACAAGCATTTTTAAAAATTGACCGACCTGTTGATGGCAATGTCTGATATTCCGTTTTAACGAGAAAAAAATTATTTTATTTTCAGTAAATTTAAAATGCATTTTTTAATTCAGCGAAGGCCTAAGGAAGGTCTCCCGTAAGTAATATATAGGGGCTGTCCAAGCGCGACAAATTTTAAACACAACCTTTATTTTTACTATACTAAAATATTGATTATTTGTTCTTTATAAAAAAAAAGATTTACGGTCTTTTACATCCGACAAGAGGCAATATATATAAATTAAAATTTTATCTATAGGTAGGTAGTATAATTTTTCTTGTGCATTTTGTGGCGATTTGGGGATGTCTTCTATTGTAAGTGATGTTAATGATTCATATAATGACGATTTTGTACCCTTACGAAAACCACGATCTGGAAATAATGACATGCGATAAGATATAGACAGAAGAACTCTTTCAAATCTTCATGAGATTGTGTAGCAATGCAATGCTTGGGAAATATTTAAAGAAGATCTATAGTCAGTTTTTGCTTTCTAATTTTTTTGTGTTGCTGGTATTTACGAGGTTCATTATCTTCTTCTTGCATTGAAATTTCACATTTTGAAAATTGTTGCCAACAATCCTTGCTGATCCATCTTTTCCAGTCTAATCAGACTCCCTTAATTTCGATTTTAACCAAAAATGTGGACATTATTTCATTCTTTTTAAGGAATGGGCAATGTTTAGAAAACCACGCAACATCCTCGTTATCTCGTGTTGTTCAGTACTGGATGACATGGGGTCACAGTATTTCCTACTTGAAAGTAGCATGAGCATCAAGGTTTCTACCGTAACCACCTCAAATATCATACTTCAATAAGGACTTTACCATTAAGATTTACTTAACAAAATGGGCCAAAATTTGTATGTTAACCCAAAAATGATAATTTTATAGTTGCCCTTGTCACCTTACTTCCTCAATACTATGCAAATTTTACCTTGGGATAACATAATTTATGAAAACAGTATTGGTATCAAAGTATCTATTTTTAATAACCTTATTTTAATGTTGTTTGATTTACATCCCCAATACACGAATCTTGAATAACGAAACTCAAGGCACCCTGGTTAACAAATAACACAAAACCATTTATGAGACAAAATAATAGTGCACTCCAAAAATGTAAAAGAACAATGTTGCCTGAAGATTGGAATATGTATAACTATTTAAGAAATTTATATTGGCTTCTATCAAAAGGAGAAAGAAACAATATTTACACGCCTTATGTGCCGTAAGGTATGGTACGCTGTTAGATACTTAAATATTTGTTGCAATAAAAACAAAGGGATCTCAATGCTATGCATATTCTTTTAAATGCATGTGATTGAACTGATAAGGTCAATTATTACCATAACAATGTTTATGATCCGAATATTGGTTTCACATGTAAACTGGCAAGGGTTTCCGACATCAATAAAATTTTAAATAGTATTAGAAGTAACGCTACAGGAGTTGATGAAGTTTGGCCGATAATGCTTACGTATTGCAGTCCATTTATTGATAAATACATAACCCATATTATTAACGGCTCTATAGAAACGAATTAATTTCCTGAACTCTTGGAAAATGTTGATTGGTAAACCATTATCTAAAATATCTCCAGTTGGAATGATCTTAGAGTAATATATATTTCACCGGCTATTTCAAAACTATATGAAAAGGTATTACGTAACCAGATGCATTAATATTCTTCAGAAAATAATAAAATTCTAAGAACACGGTGCTAGTTTCGGAATAATTATGGTATATCCATTGCGTAACTAATGTCATTGATGATATAATTCGCGCAAGTGACAAAAAAGCTTAATATTTTGGTTCTTCTTGATTTCTGGAAGGCATTATATACCATTAATCATGGTTTACTTATCTCAAAGCTTACATATTATGATTTTGGTGTTAGTTCTTTTCATTTGATTAAGTCATACTTGACGGAAAGGAATCAAAGAGTATTTTCTAACAATAGTTTTTCAGGGGTTTCACAGGGTTCGGTTCTTGGCCCGCTGCTGTTTTTCCTCCACACTTCTACCACAATTTACAATTAAATTCATCTAAATAATTTATTATCTTATTTGGCAATAAAAATAACGTATAGTTTATAACGAACTTGCTAAACATATACTTAAATAATTCAAAGTTATAGTTCGTCGATAAGGCAAAAAACCTGGACAATCAACTTAGATTTAAAGAACACTTAAAAAATTGTTTCAAAAAACTTACCTTTCTCTTAAAATGTTGTATAATAATAGATATTTATTAAATCTAAAGCTTACATTAAATTTGTCTGCATCATTCGTTTTGTCACATTTTAACTACTGTGATTTTTTTGTATAGGTTTTTCCTTGATCAAGGGAGTAGGGACGGTATTCTAACGGTTGAAAATGCTTGTGTACGATTTGTATATTGAATTAGAAGGTCTGAACATAAGACAAAAACGTAATTCTACTATGCCAGATCATCGAAGTACAATTTTTCAGCGTAGTTTTTCTTCTAATGCGGTTGATTATTATAATTTAATGCGGTTGATTATTATAATTTAATAAATTGAGCTTACAAAATTTCAATTTGTAATTTCTTTTACTTAAGAAGCTTGTACGGTAAGGTTTACATTGTGGTTATTTATTGACGTAGTATTTGTATTTTGTTATTAACTTGCGATGTTTGTGTAATTTTTTTCCTAATAAGTTTCATTTTCTTCTTGTGCTTCAATATGTTTCAGTAGAGTAGCTGTCAAACTAGACAGAGCCAGGCCCTGGCACCTTAAACTTAGTCATTATGAATCTACACTCTATATGTGGTTATAATAAAGGCATTATTTATTTACTTTATTTATAAATCAATCAATCAAATAAAAACATCTTGTTACAGAAATTAATTAATCACATTGGCTGCAGCCGATAACTGACGTATTATTCGTTAGATGAAGCCAGTTTATTTCTGTTTAATCATAGTAGTTTGCTCTATCGCTCTCTTTTTTATATTTATGAAAACACACGTCTGTACATATTCTCTAGAGCAGATTCTCTAATTATATATTTTAAATAAAAAATAATATCTGTTGACTAATTTATCTAATTAATCTAATTTGTTGGTAGCGAATCTGATAAATACGGGCTCAAATAATATCGTTTGGTACTTCTGCATCTGCAAAATAAAAACAAATACGGCAAAAATGTTTTCTTTTTACCTAAATCGTCTTAAGTCAGTCTAAGAATAATTAATTTGAATCTGTTTCTGAGTGATCCGACCACTAGCCCGCCACTAAATGCTATGTTTCAGGATTGCAACGATTTTTTAGTTAGATGATATACGGACTTTTTTGGTACTTCTGTAAGTGCTATTAAACACGGTTTCCTCTCTTAACTAATAGTTGCATGAAGTTTTTGTTTTTGTCTAGTCTTATTGTTATATTTTGTTTTATTTGTACTGGTTTTATATATGCATTTCATTTTATAACAATATTATATACTATTTATTTAGGCTTAAGGTATTTATAGTCAGTAAGCCTACTCTTGTCTATACTTACCTTTGTGTGGTAGTAAGAGTATAATAAATAAATAAATAACTAAATAAACGACTTGTAATTGTTTAAAACTGTCCCCATTTGAGTTTTTTTTTCGTATAACATAACAAGCGGATTTCAATATCTAGAGTCCCGAATTTCAGACACAATATATACACCAACATGTTCCTCTAATCAGTCTAACTTTAAGTAATAAATAAAATCAAATTAAATATTTATTATTCCTTATATCAACAAAATAATCGAACATATTTTATTAAATGAGACACAAAGTTCTTAAGGGTTGAATGCACGGTCCTGCCATTTCAAGTTGACCATAAATAGGAAGGTTGACAGCCCATCGGCGCAAGTAGGCCATTTCCATGCACGGGACCGAGTTTCATCTAAACAGAAGGGATCCGTCACCCGAGCGCTGGGAGAACGATAGATAACGATGCGACTCTTAACATTTTTCTTTGTTTTTCTTGGGGTTGGAAAATACTTTTTTGTTGCTTTTTGGTTCTATACAGAGGCATATCGGCAAGTATACACCTGTAAATTATTTTTAGAAGTTGTCTAATCGACACAGTCTTATAGAGATGTATACAAAATATAACTTTTTATTGTTTTTTTTGTATGTGTTCAAAGAAGGAAGTTGTGTTGTTAGTTTACTTGTAATTCAAAGTAGACTGGTTTTTAGATCATATATATTTTTTCGAGATACTAGACGAAGTTGTAACACTCCCTTGAACCTATATGACAAATAGTAATGGCTCTCATAAAACGATAGTTTTCACGGCTTTGGTCAATTAAAAAATCAAGGTTCTTGGGATTAGACCGTTCAAATTGGAATTACTAGGCAACGTTTCGCTTTCGGTTGCACGCAGCATCTTCAGGGATCTTTACTCAACGAAATCTAAACCAGTATACCACTGGTCATATTATAAATGTAAAAGAAACCAACGTTATAGAGGCGGTGTCATGATTTTATAAATGAAAAATTAGAAAATTTAGAGAAATCTTTTAAACATACAAAAAATTTTAGTAGAGATACAGGTTTTGGTCTTCATAACACGTGGAAGCACATCTCCGATCTCATTCACTTTTCAGTTCTCGTCGAGTAAATATATCTGAAGATGCCTCGTGCGATCGAAGGTGAAACTTCGGATAGTAATACCTTTCTAAGCTAATAAAAACGTGGTAATTTTTCGCTGTAATATATAATTCTTAGGCTTCAGGCCTTCGTGGTCTGTCCAAACTGTTAGTCTATATCTAAAAATTCAAAATGGCGGCGGCCATACAGAAAACGAATTTTATCTTTTGTGCAAGAATAACCTAAAATCGGTATCTGGGAGAATTTAACTTATGAATTTCAGTCAAGATTTAATAAATGAAAATGACGGGCTAAAAAGTATAAAATAAATATTATAATAAACAGTCGAATCCAGACTTGTATAAAGTTAATTGTAGACTGTGATGATCTTTTGCCTCTGATTGATTTTTATGTTCCACCAAGATCGTTAAGAAAAGTGGATGCATTTTACTTTGGGTGGTATCGAAATCTTTTTGGACAGACAACTCTCATCAATAACGAGAATAATGTCTCACGCCACCACAACACCTCAGGGCTTGAGGTGTTCAACTCAATTACCCATTTTATTTGTTCACTATCAAAAACATGCTTAACCTCAAAGCAATCTTAATGTTATTTTTGACATAAACCGTAATTTTTTATAACTGTATATATTCTATTGGTATTTTGCTTACTTTTATGTTGTATTTTTTAGCTTAATAGTGCCTTGACATTGACTTAATAGTGTTTGACATTGACTAAAATTTATTGACATAAAAAAAAATAAAATTTGAGCTCATTAGAGCTCTACTTGCATTGCTTTTTTTTACCCTTCAATTCACTTTATAAAGGCGTGGTTTTTAAACTTTATAACGTATTATTCTTCCATTAACGGCTTAGATAACTGTTTTTTTGTATTATTTTTCGGAAAATCATATCACCGCTTTTATTTTCTGACACCTTTTGTTCAAGACAATTTTTTGGTTTTCATATATTGAAAAATCATTTGACCATCTTCGTCATAATAAACTTCTAACGAGAACGGTTTATTTGGCCATAGCAGTTATCAAAGCAAACTTAAGTTTTCGACAAATAAATAACTTTAGTTCAAAAGAGGGCAAAAAGTTTTTCTTTTATATTTTTACCTTTGAACCATGAAATCAATAATTGCTGTATGACAGTCAATAACATAAAACAGCGGAAGGGTTTAAAATTTTATTTAAAGTTTAAAAAACGGAAAAAATGCAAGAATTAAAAAAAAATCAGTTTTATTAAGGTTATCACTACGTTTTAACTACTTGCATAGCCCAAGGTACAAGATTTTTAAGAGGGTATAATGCTTGTGTAATAATAATGACAGTTAGTTAAAAAAATTGACTTAAAAGTTAATCCACTACTCTATTAAGATAATGTTATCTTTAGCAAAATACTTTAGACACGTGTAACAGATGTACAGTTTAAATATAACATTTTGATTCTAATACGTAATTACCTAGTTTATTAGGAAATAAGTTGTAACGTTTGTTTCGAAGTTAGGATACGACAAAGAAAAAATACTTTAAATAGACAAGGCCTCACATAGGCTTTGTCTTCCACCAATCACAACACAGATTGTTAGATGTACGTTATATTGGTTCGCCGTTTTTTTCCGCGGAATATAAACAAGTTTTGTTGAATGTTCAATATGTCAATTCTGGCTCGGTGGTAAGATACACGGATTTGGATGCGGCGCCTATGTGTTGGAATCCCCGTTCAGGTGGATGATTTTTTAAAGTTTTTTGTTAACAGAGTTTATAATTAATAAATATGTGGATTAGGTTATGTTAGGATTGATTGGGCTTGCTTTAAAGAAAGAGTGTTGTAGCGCGCCAATAAAATTCCGAGTCTATATTAAAACAACAATATTTTTAACATAACCTACACTTTTAGGTGGACCTGTTTCGTTAGCGTTAGGTTAGCTCAGGTTCGTCAATAAATCCATCATTAAAGGTATAAACCATCATTAAAGCCATACATTCACAACTCAAAACATCGAAAACTAGATTTGTAATAACAAACATAGAAAAATACTCCAAGTTTCGGTCTCAGTAATAGTTATTTCCAAAAGCTATAAAAAGTCCTATTCTAACTTGCGTTAACGATGTTTTTAATTTCGAACCAGCCCTAATATTTGACAATTTAATGTAATAATAATTGTAGGCAACCTTTATTTCATTCACTAATTTATAGAGCGATAGTTGTTTATTTTGTTGTGCTTTAGTGGGTTTTATTGTATTTATAAGTTACTGTTTTAGGATTCGTGAAATGTAAAATTGTAATTTACTGAGACCGAGACTTGGTGTTTTTCTATGTTTGTTATTAAAACTAGGTCTCCTTGAGAAACATGGACAAAGTCTTCGATTTTTAGATTTGTGATACGCGCGCATTCTAAAGTGGTGTGATCGGTGGAAGACTGGGAGGATTTAAGGTCTTCTTTTCAATAGACGATCTGTACAATGTAAATTAAATTATCCCCTAAATAGATCTTAACTTTATATTGTATGCCATAGAGTTGGGAACCATCGAGAGATATTACTGGCCTCGTACAACGCCCGGAGTTGCCAATCCAGGACGTACTTTATAGTTAAGCATAATTTTTGTATTGTATTTCTATAAACAAGTAGACGCTTCTAGTAACACACAGCCAAATTTGGTTACATGTATTCTAAACTGCGACATGAGCAGTTAATGTGGTCAATTTATTTGTACCTGATGAACTGCTTATTCGAAGTATAATCGGTCTCTGGGTACGATAAGTGTTTTGGCTTTATTATTTGAATAAAAATACATCTTGTAGACGGAAGCAGTCTAATATAAACCTCTGTTGTTCTTATAAGAGACGTATACATATATATATATATATATATATATATATATATATATATATATATATATATATATATATATATATATATATATATATATATATATATATATATATATATATATATATATATACATGTATATTGCACCATCTATTCGCTATCTTAAAAACATTATCTAGGTTTCTGGAATTGAAATAATGAGTATTTCGCGTCGTCTTGTTAGTTTTGATACACAGGAAGTTTTTACTTCAGATTTTTAAAAGCGAGTAAAAGTACAAGAGACAAGACAAGAACTGTGAATAATTATATGTAAGAAGGAAAGTTACGCATGGGTACCTGTATCCAGTATGAGTATATCTTCATCATCTTTACGGGTGAGCCTTAGCACTTCCTAATTTCTCTTTTTTCTTTAGACTACTAAAGACTACTGAAGCAAATCTGAAATATTGAGAAAGGGATTAGTCAGACCCTCGTCATAATTTTGAACAAAATAGAATTTAATTTTCTGAACTTACTGTATTCTATTTTTCTGGAGAATGACCTATGGATATATATTCAATGTTAGTTAACCAAGCTCCAATTCCAAACATATAAAAATTACATTTTTGTAGTTATTTTTAATACTGATCATTCATGCATGTGACGAGTGGTTACATTAACAACGATGTCCAAAAATTATACTAAATTAGAATTTATTTGTTTTTTTATAATTTAAAAATATTTAGTAGTCAAAATATAAAAAGATAGCTACAATTTGTTAAAAGTAATTTAAAATTTTATACTATCTACAAAAAACTATTGCAAGGGTAATACAATAAGGTTATATACCTCGAAAAATGCATGTCGTTTGTTTATTGGTATTTGATTGATAGGTAGCAAGTTAGTGGTACAGGCAACAGTACCTACAAGTATATTTTTCTACAAAAAAAATATATGTATATATATATATATATATATATATATATATTTTTTGTGGAAAAATACATGTCAATACATTCAAATTCATAGTCAACTATACCCAGATATATAATGCTTATTTTACGATAAATAAGTAAAGAAATAATTAAATAATAAAAGTTAGTATTCTTAATCGCCCCCGTAAAATAATAATTTAGGCTATTGCTAAAGTAAAATACAAATTAAAGGGAAAAGAACGACAAAGGTGTACAATACGAACGGCAATTCGCAATTCGGAAGCCAAACATGTATCTGTGTTTCGTTTATTTTCTGGGCCATTGCGATTTCCTTGGGGCAATTAAAACTGGCTTATCTGCATAAAGCGGCCGTCGCGACGCGAGATGACGCAGCCCGTCCTCGCTCTGCTACTGTCTCTGAAAGTGGCTCGTAAATAGCCTCCCTGCCAGGCCTGTATTAAGCAGGGAAGCTAAATCCGAGTACAGTATTAGTTATCAAGTTGACGTTGCCGTGTTAGTATCTAAAATGAGCACTATTTAATACGACTCTAGTGATATCGAAATAAACACAGATATAATAATATATATTAATTACAAAGTACAGGGAATTGATCCTACTTTTACGTAGCGGAAATATATAATATATTTTCATTGGGTAAAGGTAAGGCTACAGTTTTGTATTCATCAAAAAATATTTTTGGGTATTATACCATAGACAAGAAGTTACAAGTTTTCTAAATGTTTTCGATTTCTTCGATAATCGGTAATTGCTCAACTTCATAGAAATTTTGTACGAAGACAACTATAAAATCTTTTAAAATCTAATTGACATGAAAAGTCGCAATTTTTAAGGGACTACGGAGAATCTAGCAACCAAGCCAAAGTCAAAAGCGTTCTACAAAAATATATTCTAGGCCCCTTTCTCTCTTAAATTTTGTAGATAACCTAAATAAACATCCTAAAAGCTACTGCTCTGAAATAAGAATATAATAATATATTGTTCTTAAACTAAAAGATAAAAAGGCCGGTTATTATTTCTGAATATAATGCTTGATGAAAATAAGAAATGAAGTTGTCATATTGAGCAATTGTAAGCGAGATGTCGCGTCGCAGCGGATACTAAACTACCTACCTAAACGATGCATGTGACAAAAAGAAAAGCATTTCGATGTCGTGCGGACGTTGGTATTCGCACGTGGACTCCAACGTCGGCACGACGGTATAAGGACTGTTTCCCGACTGTTGCAAATCAAATAAATTATTTAAATTTGAATTTAGAATTTTTGTTCGCGTACCTATATTATAGATATAGCATCGCTAAATATAAAATTAAATAGGATAAAATTTAATATCTTCAAATAAAACTTCGTTTTTGATAACTCTCCAGTCACGAATGTTGTACTTTCGAAAACTATTTTATACAATATACAATATACTCTTAAAATAGAGCTGTAAACATAATTTCTTTAAAATGGAATCCATATTTTTCCATTTTTAGTTTACTCTGCAAATTTGAAATTAAAAACTTATTTTAATTTTAATAATAATTAATAGTAATAGTAATAGTAATAGTAATAGTAATCTTTGTGTCTATGGAAAATGGTGTTCGTAGATTTTTTCAACGTGGAGCTATATCCTGTAAAATTAGTCTAAAATTTAATTTCGACTTGCTATATTCTTTATCAAAATATTACTCGTGCAACAAAATTTAATGAATAAAAGCATTCGTGCGTATCACCAGAAAAAATACTTCGCCCCACGAGCGCTCGTCCGTGATTTTTTCAGTTGATAAGCACTCATGCCTTTATTAAAAAATTGATGCAAAAAAGTTTTTACAAATTTTCAGAAAGTTTAATGCATTTGTGATATTTCTACTGATAATATTCCCGGTATCTTCAGTTACATGCTAAAGATCTTTATCCGTTATGAGAAAGATTTTAAATTAGTTGAGTTTGAAATGGGCCAAGACCAGTTCACTAATATGTCATTAATCTATATAAAAAAAGACAACAATGTAAATATGGACGAAATAGACATTTTTAATAAAAAAAGAGTTTTTCAACTAGAATAAGGCTATATTTTACTTAAATTTTATTTGTTCACAAACATTCCTATATTGTTCCTACAACCGGCAGCTTATGTGGGTTGTTTTATTCCCTCTCATACCTGCATTTTTTTAATTAGACCTCCTCCCCTCAAATGGGACTTAGTTACGTCACAACAATATAACAGTATAAAATTAAATACTGTCAGATTTTATACAACCTCAACTCTTTCTTTAGCATGTTTTTTGTACTTTTATTAAATAAATATATAACTACCTTGTCATAAGTTTTTTGTTTTAGTGAGTTATATGTCAAAGTTTCATTAGAAAAACATTTTTAAATGAAAAAAATGGTAATATAGTGTCTAAACGCTAGAAACGACATGCATCTCCATAAGCAATTTAAAAATCTACCCATGCAATGACGTCACTGCGCAAACCGGACGCAATTGAGACCGTCTACATATCATACTTTCTGTTTATTATATCATGCTCTAAAGATATGAGTACATTACATCATTGGTTTTGAAAGCTCAAGGTTTCGTAAAAACAAAATAGGAAACCAGATTCGTGTTTAAAAAGATAAGTTTATAATAAGAGCTCGAAGAATTTTTGGTTTACCGTTTTTGAAGCCAATGCTATCCCTTCGATTTTTTAACATTCTATTTATATATATATATGTATGCATGCAAAGTGTAGATGGAAAAATTAAAATTGCTTCCAGTCTGAATTATTGTTAAAAATGTTAATGAAATATAAGTATTGTTTTTATTACCGGCCCTCATCATACTTGAAAAAAATATTTTATTTTGGATAATATTTTTAATACTTAAGCTATAATTGGACTTTTAAGTTCTTTAAATTATTGTTTATTTAAATAATGTCGTTAATATATTTTTTATTTTTACGTTTCCTTCCCCTTTTTTATTTTCTTTTTAAAGTTATATTTCCTTGGTAAAAGGAATGTTTTATTATGATTTTTGTTGCTATTATATTATATTTTATATTTTTTATTTATATGACACTACGGGACATTAATGTGCCGTGGAGAAATTTGAACTTCCTAACATTTCCGGAAATATCCAAAAAAAAATCCAGAAACTTGCTCTTTGGTTAAATGTGGAAATTAAAAAAGAAATAAATTCACCTACTAGAGCAACTTTTTAACGAGAAATTTAATGGCGTGCTGTATTTTTAATTTTTAAATATAATACGGTCGATTTTTAATATGTGTCTGAACATTTTATTACGTGTTTTAATCGTCTTTGTCTACACAAAGCCTAAACCAATATGAATAGACGGAAATATTGACCTTTCGATACGAAAGACGCATCATAAAATTGAAATCGTGCAATTTTTCTAATGCGGCTATCCAATGGAAAAAATATGACAATACTTTAATATTAATACTCAAAAATAAAAAACTCTGGGTAGTTTAACTAAATGGCTTATTGAAGCAAATATTAATTAACTATTAAAACTTATAAATATTCAAATAGTATTTGTTATACTAATGTTATGTCTGTTATTGTTTGTTTTGTTATCGTCGTAATTTTTGTTAAATAATTAAAGTATTGTAAAGAAATAATACAGTTTTGAGACTGCAAATCAAATAAAATGGTGTGCCCAAAATGTACAGGTGATCATAAACTTAATAAATGTCAATCCAATGAAACTATTTACTCAAACTGTAAATATGCTTCCGAAGTTCTTAAAGTACCTAACGTCAATTTTAATTACATGGTATATGATAGGAAATGTGAAGCTTATAGAAGAATCTACAGAGAACTAGAACAGAAAGTTAATTATCCAAACATATTCCCAAGAGAAAAATAGCAATTAAAGGTACAACTGCTGTATTTAAACATAGAGAGCTTAACTGCTCATATGACCGAACTGAATTATTTAGTAAATGATTGGAAGCCTAGAATTATTTGTCTCTCCGAAACACGAGTAACATTCTAGATCAAGAACTTTACTTAGATGGCTACTGCTTAATTAACACAATTTCACACAGTAAATATACCGGTGGGACAATAATATACATCAAGGGTGAATTGAAATCAAAAATAATTTTGAGAAAGTCTGTGTCGAAAAATCTATGGATAACAGGAGTTGAAATATCTATCAGAAATAAATCTTATTTAATTTTCAGCATATATCATTCACCTGCTGCAAGCAACTCAGAATTTTTGACTCACATAGAAAGCATTTTTGAGGAATATTCCACTAAACGGGGCACACTGATATTTGTAGGTGATTACAATATTGATATTTCAAAATCAACTTTTTACTCAAACAAGTTAAATAAATGAATATGGACTTTTTCAAGTTATTAACGATTTTACTAGAGTAACTAATAATAGCGCAACAATGATTGATCTGTTAATTACTAATGATAAAAACCTAAAACCCTGTGTACACCTAACACCTAAAATAACAGATCACTCTATAATAACTGTGGAAGTGATAGAATATATGGAACGCAATGATGTTGTTAAAGTCTATAGAGATTTTAGTCAATATAATGAGTTGCATTTTCAATTGGATTTGATGGAATCTGCATGGGATAGAAGCTGCACAGATGTCGACTTATTGACAGATCAGTTGGTTGGTACAATTGCAAATACACTAGATAAACATGCACCAACTAAACAGAAAGTGATCAAAAGCAAATGGGCAGATAAAAAATGGTGGAACCAGGAAATCGAATTAAATATGCAGGAACGGGACTGTTTATACCGAAGAGCTGTTATAACCCAAAAAGAACAGAATTTTGGTCGTTACAGAATACAAAGAAATAAAGTGGTAAATATGATTAAAGAACAGAAAAAATATTATTACAACAGAAAAATTGACATGAACCGAAATGACTCAGGAGAAATGTGGAAAACTATAAACCAACTAGTAGGTGGAAAGAATAAAATTCAGAATAAACAATTAGGAATAGAATTTCAAAAAAAGACAGCATTAAAGACAGCAGAAATAGCAGAGGGATTTAATGTTTACTTTATAGAGAGTATTGGAACAATTACCAGTAAACTGAGTCAACATGTTATTGATATAACAATAGGCAAAATGGATGACTGCAATGTCAGCATGAATAAATTTCAATTGCTTTCTTTGGCAGAACTCAAAAAAACGGTCAAAAATTTAAAAAAGAAAAAAAGTACTGTTGATGGCATAACCACGGAAATATTACAAAGTTCCTTTGAAGTTATTGGAGATCGATTTTTACATATGATAAATACTAGCTTGGATTATGGAATATTTCCTAAAAAATGGAAGAAATCCACAATTGTTCCTGTAGAAAAAAAGGTAAACACTAACAGGTGTGAGGAGTTTCGCCCAATAAACATGGTTCCTGTATATGAGAAACTGATGGAAGTAATAGTAAACCAACAGTTTATTATTGACTACTTTGAGAAGAATAATCTTCTTACTATCTACCAGGCGGGCTTCAGAAAGAATAATTCCTGTGAAAGTGCACTTCAGACCGTGTTAATGAATTGGAGAAATGCATTATGTCGGGGGAAAATCATTGGTGTAGTCTTCTTGGATTTCCGTTGGGCATTTGAAACTATAGATCGAACAATGTTACTGGAAAAATTAAAGAAATATAGCATCAAAGATAAAGTTCTTCGGTGGTTTAAAGATTATTTGTCTCGGAGATATCAAGAAAAAAAATTTATGAACACTACCTCAAAACAACAGGAGAATATATATGGTGTTCCACAGGGAACGGTACTGGGTCCAAATCTGTTTATAGTGTACATAAATGACTTAGTTAGGCATCTAAAAGCATGTAATATACAACTTTTCGCTGACGACACTTTGCTGTACTTAGTAGGAGAAGATGCTCAAGATATTGTAAATACTGTAAATAAAGAACTTGAAATCGTATATAAATGGTTAACGCGCAATGGGCTAAGTTTAAATATAGAGAAAACCAATTTTATGTTTAGAAAAAATAGAAGAAATCCCATCGAAAGAAAAAATCATAGTGGTATCTTTACAAATGGCCAAAACATTGAACAAGTGCAAGAATACAAGTACCTGGGCGTTATTGTTGATGAAAATCTAACATTTTCTAAACATGCAGAATATATTACCAAAAAAGTCGTTAAAAAAATGAATCTTTTAGGAAGGATGAGTCCCTATCTTAGTGATTGGTCAAAGCTAACCATATATAAAACAATAATACTACCACATTTTAATTAGTGCACATCAATCTTGTTTTTACTACCTAATTTCCAAGTCGACACACTCCAGAAAAAAGAAAACATGGCTATGCGATATATTCTTAGGTGCAGTAGATACACTAGTATTAATGAGATGTTAAAGGCCACCGAACTGTTGAGCGTAAAACAAATTATATTTATAAACACAATGATTACAATATATAAAATAAAACACCATTTATTCCCAAACCATTTATTAAGTTATACCAGAACTGTAGCAGATATACATACATATCAAACCCGTTCCAGAGAAGACTTCTACGTAAACACAGTTTCATCTACATATGGACAAAATGACCTTTTTCATAATGGACTTATCCAATATAATGCCTTACCTCAACATGATAAAGACTGTGAATCTGTAAAGCTTTTCACAAGAGAATGTACCAAATGCTAAAGACACTATTGGCACATAGAAACCGCTATTCAATCTATTCTTTTAATGCTTTTTTAATTTATTTGTTGTCTGAAATATTTACGTTTGTTAAAATTCAAAAATGTAAACAACATTCTTATCATGTATTTTTTATTAGCTATTGCTATTAATAAATGATGATTATTATTATTATTATTATTACTACTTCAATACGTACGTCAGTTTATTTTCTAAATTTACATACAGTTTTAACTTTAACGTGTGGGGCCATATTGCGGTATAAACAGTTTTGAAGAAACCTCAGTAGTTATAATAGGGGAGCGCCTCCTCCTCTTCCTCTTCCTCTCTCTCATGTCCCTCATTCTTAACTTCCTCCCCTTTTATTCTCATTCGCATCATATTTTTAATTTTTTCTCTTTGTTCTCCCACATTTGATTTTGCATTCTTAAGTCTTATAAATAGGTGCATCATGATAATTTTAGTATGCCGAGGCACATTTACTAAGCTGTGCTCGAGTTGCGTAAAAAGTTATTTTTGAATTTTTCCACCAATTTTGTATAAAACAAAAAGAAAAAATGTGTCAAGTAATAAGTGAATTATGTGTAATCGCGAAAAATTAACTACAACTATCAGACAGTTAAAAGTTAAATATCTCAATTTCTTTGAAGTGATTTCGAAAGATGAATACACCAAGCCGTTTTATCCACTGAAACGAGATTATTTGGAAGCAATTGACTGTTGTGATGATTATTTAGAAGGAATTATAAGCCTTACTACGTTTTTCAATACATTTGGGAAATCATACTTTGTAGGAGAATTAAGCCACCTAATAGAATTTATAGGAGAAGATTGCCAATTTATACCTGCTATTATTGCAACCCAAAAGAGGTTTGAATTATACGAAGATAAAAAACAGGTATTATCAAGGAAAGTTAATCCTATTCGCAAGAGACGTCCCCCTACATATTTAAAATATTATGTTAAATAAATGAAATGGCTGAGTTGCTGATTGCAGTTAAATTATTAGAGGAGAAATTTAGTAATCTTTCAAAAACCTATTTCTCATATTGTATGGCAAGTGGTCCGGAGTGGATAGACTTTTATTGTAATCAATCTGCGGAATTCGTAAAGGCTTCTGTTGCAACAAATACATTGAAACATTAAATTTTTTTCAACTTATTCAAGATCTAAAAGATATTGGCTTTGGTTACTATTTAAAAGACTTGAAGCAATTTATTGACGAGGATACTATTCTTCAAGAAATTGAAAAGGAAGAATAAATTTAATAATATTTACAATGGAGCAAATGGTTACTGAAATGTATGAAGAGTTTATTATATCTGCTGCATACTTCCAATATTTATCAATTGTAGGCGAAGAAGACGCAGAAGCACAAGATTTGTCAGCATATGTTAATAATATAGATCGAATGGAACAATGTAAATTAGCCGCTAAATTTTGTAATGATTATTTAAAATATAAAAATGAGTATGAACTTTTAAATGAATTTAGAAAATTAGATTTAAGGTATCATATTAATTGTATTCAATCATGGTTGGTTAATGCAAAATAAAAAGGTAATTAAGTTTTTTTATATTTTTATTCATTCATAAAATAATTGTCATATAAAAATAACACATTTGTCAAACCACACATACAAGGTGATTTTGAATGATAGAAGCATTTTGGTTCCATTAGCTTTAGCGCTGGTTGTTCATCTATCTCAATCACAGGCTTTTTAGAATATTTCTGTATAAAATCCTTTTTTTCGCTTCCTTTTACAAAAACAAAATCTGCTTTCTTCGTAAGTGTTTCAATTATTTTTGGGAAATGATGTAATGGAGTAAATCCATTATTCCAATGTATACAATGATAATTTTTCGTTAACCATACCGCCTGCTTGTGACAATCACCATCAAAAGCTGCAAGCTCTTTCGGTATAAATATATTTTTTTCATCCTTGAATCCTTGAATATCTATAACCAATCTCATATTTTCAAAGCAGCAAATTTTTTAATGAGACTTTTTTTACTTGAATAATTTGCAATTTCTTCTTTCAGTTGATTAATTTTAAAAATAAATTTTTCAATTTGTGGTTGTAGTTTTGATGTCATGACTAAAACTAAAAGCTTTTGAAAATTTCTTTAAATTAAATCGAAATATGAAAATAGTGGGGATAAAGTTTATAATTGTTTCACAATTTTAGTAAGAGGGTTGTAGCTAAATAATTTGTCATGTAAAATAAGACAATAAGCAGAAGTATCTTTTTTAATTGCATTGTGTGTCTCAAATTCAATTCTCATTACTACGGATCCCATTTGAATTGTTTCTTTTTGATGGGAGCAATCAATATGTGTAATAGGACTAATGTTTTTGAATTGTTCAGGATTAAAAATGGGTTCATTTGGAACACCATAGTAAGACTGTCTAAAGTTGGCAAACATTTCGTATAAAGCAGAAAATTTGTTTTCTTCGAAATTTAAGTACAAATCGTGATAGGATATCTTTCAGAATTTAAATATACTCTAATATTTGACAAGGTAATATTGTCAAATTTACTCATATCTTTAACAATTTTCCCTTTTCTGTTTTCTTGAAAGCCAATCACAACATGACGAGGAGCTTCTAGTTTACTAGTTGTTTTTACCGGCCATGTGTGACGGGTTGTTTCGGTTAGAGAAGAATATTCAACAAGTTCCCAACTCCTGAATCCTATCAATATATCTTTATTTGATTCTAATACTTTTGATAGAGCAAGTTGTTGTGGCATATCAACTAGAATGTGAGGAACTTTCCAATAAATGTTATCGAAAGTAACCAATGGAGTGTCAGGAGCAGTAACAAAGTGTGCCGGATCTTCTTTGAAAATAACACCATCTAAATCATCAGTTGATCTAATAAGAACCTATTCCTGTTTCATATTCATAATAATTTTTCTGTAATCTTCAAAAAATCCTAAAAGCATTTTTAGTGGTATGGAAACGGAGAATTTTCCATCATTATCAACTAAAATTGTATCACCTTCTTTCCGATGTGGAAACCAATCTGCATTTTCCAGTTTTAAACTTTCGTTGGTATTGTGAGAAAGGTAGCTTTTTAAGGTTGACGCTAATCCAACATTTCTTATTGAATCTATAGTAATTCCGTTTAGTTCATAGCGGATTTCTCTGAACAAAAAGGCTATACCATTGTTAATAAATAGCAATTCTTTCTTATATTTACCTTCTGTATTAGTTAATTTTCCTTCGATATAAAGTAAACTATCTGATGGTGGAGTGTAAGCATCGAGTTCTTGAATTGGGATCCTTATTTCATCATTGTAATTGAATTTTGAAGAAATATATGGTTGATATGTGTGAAGCTCAGAACTAACGATAGAATTGTCTACATAAAGCTTTTCGTTTACGTTTAATATGTTCATTATTTTAAAACAGTGAAAGCCAAGGATGTGAGAAATTTACGATTATCTCGTCTTAACTTGTTGGTGTTGGATTTGATACTGAACTGTTGTTTAGGCTTTTTCTTTTTATAAGTTTTTACTTTGTTGATAGTGGTAGGGGCAAGTCTCATCCCAAGGGCTCTATTATATCTAACAACCATTTTATATTTCACTTGTTTGTAAATGTAACCTTACTGTTATAGTTTCTCCTCTAAAACTGATAAGTTCTCCGACTTGATCAACTATTTTAACTGTTATATTGTTAATTGCTTTGACGCTAACTGGAAAATACAAAATGGGCAAAGGAGATTCAACTATTTTATACCCTGGAGCTACAGTTGGATAAAACTGGTGAATAATATGAACAGGTTTACCATTATTGTAAGAACCGACACAAATATTACAGTCAATACAAATAGCACTCACCTTAGTTATTTTTGCAACATTATCTGATTCTTCCTCTTTCATAGCTTCTAGTATCCTGCTATTAAAACCCAACATTTTTCCTATCGAATCTTCCTTGGTAAAATCAATTATTCTACTACACATTAAAAAAGTTTTTAGAGTATTAACATTTGCTTTTAAAAGAAAAAAAATTTTTTCATTCGGAAATAAATCTTCTATACTTTCTCTTATGTATGTTTCTATATCTGAAATGTCATAAGTTCCGTCGGGAATAACAATTACTTTATTATCTATATAAAATTTATTATATCCTTCTTTTATATAGGGGATAGTCATAAACGTTTCAAAATCAGCTAAACCCAGGTAATATTGTTTTTCATCCTCTAAATATATGGGCGGATTAAAATCAGCAGACAAAACAGAACTGTTTCCTGATATGGCAATTGTGGTAGACATTGCAGTTTATTTATGAATGAGATATTACAATAAATAATGAGTTTTTATATTTTTTTTTTCAAAAATTTTAGGGATAGTTGACCACAGTTATATGAATTAAATTTTTGTTTATTTTCATAAGTATAAAATACATCTACTTCGCCATTCGAATTAAAATATTTGAGAAGTTCAAAAGGTGGTTTTAAATTTCCATAACTATCAAAATATATTACATTTTTGTTATTTTTAATATAAGCAGTCCAATGAGATCCTTTATTTTGTTTTTTATCCAAATTTACAATACCACATTCTTCCAGATTAATTTTTTTTGGAAGTTCATCGAGCATAAAAACACCTCTAAAGCCTAAGTTATTTTTAACAGCTTTACATATTTAATAATATCATTGTTCGTAAGTGCTCTTTTTGGAAAACTTATTTTGAGTTTTTTTTGTCTGATTGCTTTCATTTTGACGGATCCTCCTTTATAAGGTCTAATAAATAGTCCCTTTCCTTTATATGGTCTAATATATAATGCTTTGCCTTCTTTAGAAGCATTTTCTATTGCAATATTATGTCTATGTATTTCTTCTAGTTGCTGTTTAGCTGCTTTAGCATCATTTACTGCCTTAGCAATTCCTGCCGCGCCTCCACCTAGTGCACCCAGGGCGCCAAGAATGGGAAACAAAAGAGGTAGAAATCCTCCAATTTTTTTGGGTGTTCGAATGATACGTTTTTTTCTCAATTTAAGTTTACCCCCTTTTGTATTTTTTAATCCCAAACCGAACTTTTTACTTTTACCCTTCATTATTCCTGCAACACTTAAAGCTGCAATTTTTTCACCAATAGAAGAATCTTTAGCTTTTACCCTATCCCAGGGTTTTTTTTCTAATATTTGGTCAGATATGTGTCTTTTTGATAAATCTTCAGTCTGAGAGTAAGATATATCATGTTCTTTGCAAGCGGAATCCAATGGATTTATACCAACGTCACCTCTAGTTAATCTTTTTTCCAAGTTGGTGCCGGGACCACAATAATTATATCCTGGTATATGAACTTCGAAAGGTAGTTTACTAATTAATTTATTTACTAAACCAGAGCCTTTTCTATTACGTGTTTTAATAGTTTTTTTCAACTTATGACGACCCACAGTCATTGAAGTTCTTTTTATACTAAAAGCACATTGACATTTTTCTGGTATAAATACTTTTACAGCTAAAAATATTTACTAGTGTGATTAAGAATGAGGATTGAAAAACAAAAATTCTCATTACCAGTAAATAATCATGACGAAAAAATTTTAAGTAAACAGTTGAGAAAGCATGGTGACTTATTTTGCGGTGGTTCAAAAAGAGGGCTTATAGTTGGTTGCAGTGGTAGCGGTAAAACCAACGTTATGCTTACACTGCTCGAGCATCCTAATGGAATTAGGTTTGAAAATGTCTATGTTTATTCAAAGTCATTAGATCAACCAAAATATGAATATTTAAGAAAGTTGTTAAAGCCTATGAAAGAAATTGGATACTTTGAATATGATAGCGGTGAGAACATTATTTCACCTCATGAGATAAAGCCAAATTCCGTTATCATTTTTGATGATATTCCTTGTCATAATCAATCTATTATTAGGGACTATTTCACGCATGGAAGGCATAGAAACACCGATTGTTTTTTTATTTTTCAAGGATATTCCTCAATCCTTAAACGTCTAATTCGAGAAAATGCAAACTTATTAATTTTATTTAAACAGGACTGTTTGAGTTTAAAACATATATATAATGACCACTGTATATTGGATATGACATTTGATCAGTTTAAAAATATTTGTGCTAACTGTTGGATGGATCCATATGGCTTTCTTGTAATTGACAAAGATTGTGAAGTAAATCACGGCAGATATAGGAGTAAATTCGATTCCTTTATATATTTATAAAAGTAAAAAATTTGCAGTTTTATTTCATTTAAAACTTGTACAGCATGGATAAACGTTTAGCTCGAGAATTAATAAGATCGAGACAAGCCGTGAAGCAGAAATATCAAAGCTTGAAATTAGCTACTTCTACTGCTCAGTCCGAATTAGAACAAACTTATAGACCAATAACACAACCACTTAAACAGCTAATTTCAAGTATTGGTAAATCCGAACCATTCGATTTAAAAGAAGAAAGAGTTTCAAAGTATGAAGATTTCAAAACACCTACAAAGCTTTATAAAACATCAACTCCGACGAAAAATATTCAGAAAACAGGAAAAACTCCGTTACTCCCTACAGAACTACCAACATTTTTAAATGACAGTAGTATCACTTCTTCCTCTTCTGTAGTACAACCATTGTCATCAACTGTTATAGCAGAAACTTCAGATCCTTCTAGTGACACAACAACAAATTTAAACTTGTCAGGCATATTGGAACAAACTAGAAAAACAATTCAAACCTATGTTGGTACACCATCATATAAAGATTACTTAGCAGATTTTCATGAATTACCCAGATCATATATTGATGAGGGTGTGAAAGATACACAACATAAATTTGACCATTATTATGGAATAGTTTATGACCTCGAAACGGATAAGTTTTCTTTTGGTTTAACACAGATACCGGTAGAAATTATTGGAAAAGACATTAAAGTGGGAGGAATAACGTACACAGGCACGCCAGGTTTATACGAATTGCTTTTCAAAAAAGAACCGAAAGGTTATAAGAAGGAAGATTTAGATAATTACATGAACATTCTAGATAAAACAAATGTATATCGTAGGAATTTTGATTCAAATGAACAAGTTCAAGGAAATACATCACACAAATATGTTACAATAATAGGACCATATTTACAAAGAAAGGGGATTACAAAGACAAAAACCTTAGATTAAGAAAGATTAGTTACAGCATTTAACAAACCAAAACCTCCGTTTAGAACAACTAGAGCCAAATGTACAGGAAAGGGATTAATTTTGAAAACAAACAGATCAAATACAGACTATGTATACTGGAATAATGTAAACGAAATTGTTGATAGGCTACGTTTATTAATTTCATCAAGTGATGCGGGAAATAATGCTCATAGTAACGAGAATTATTTCTATTATTGAAGAATTAAGAGAAGATAAAGTAATACTATAAATAACAGCTATCAAATATAATCATATTTATTGTTTAATGAAAGCTCAACATGACAGTTGATAAATTTGGACGCCATATTTCAAAACAAAATCAAGAGAGAATAAGTGACATTAATAATTTAAAAAGGAGATTAGGTGAAAATGAAACAAATAATGAAATCTTTGCTAAAAAGCTTAAGGTTTTTGATGAAAATTTTTTAAAGTATGAAAACCAGATTAAAGGTTGTTATACCTCAATTGAAAACGTTAGTAAACAGTTGCTAACGCTAAATCAAATAAGTAAAGATTTGCAATTTTTAAATGAACATGTTAAAAAGGAAGACAAAAAATTAAGTGATGATATCAACAAAATTAATAAAATAATGGAAACAAATATAAGAGAAGTAATAATTGAAAAACACAAGGAAAAAATTAAACAATTAAGAACTTTTATAAAAAGGTTAGATGATGAAAAAAAAAGAAATCAATATAGCATTCTTAACAGTAGAACAATTGACCAACTCACTTTGGAAGAAAATCAACAATATATTTCCTTGGAAAATATAATGTCCAGTGTAATTAAGAAATTAGAACAAGAATTAAATAAAACAGAGGAGGAACTAAAAAATAGTGATAGTAGATCAACTACTTTCTTAACTGGAGAGATAAAAAAATCCTTTAATGCGTTAGAAAAGGAGATTACTAAAATTAGTAAAGTTTTAAATGAAAAAAGTTATACAATACAAATTGATAAATTGAATGAATGGGAAAAAACATATAAAAGTTATATTTCGAATTATTACAAAACATAGAGAGTGAACTTCCTTAAAATTGAATAAACAAGTTTGTTGTCATGACAACCGTTAAACAACAAGTCGTTAATGAATTACATAAACCTGCTAGAAAAAACTACAAACGCAGAAGGGTGGTAGTGAAAGGGTTAAATGATCTTTTTCAAGCTGATTTGGTTGAAATGTTACCCTATGCCAAATTTAATAAGGGATTTAAATATATCTTGATTACCATAAATGTATTTTTTAAGTATGTTTGGGCCGAACAGGTAAAATCTAAATCTGGAAAAGACGTAACAGCGGCCATGAAAAAAATTTTAATCAGTGCAAAAACTTTACCAAAAAACTTGCAAACGGACAGAGGGAGAGAGTTTTTCAATGTAAATTTTCAAAATTTGATGCAACAATTTCGAATTAACCATTATAGCACGTTTTCCAATTTGAAAGCGAATATAGTAGAAAGAGTGAACAGGACTTTAAAGAATAATATGTGGAAAATATTTAGCATTCAAGGGTATTACAAATGGTTTAATTTATTAGCGGATATTGTAAAAGATTATAACAATACAAAACATTCTTCAATAGGAATGAAGCCAAAACAAGTAAATAAAACAAATGAAAATAGAATCTTAAAATCTGCATTTACTTATGCTAAAACGTTAGATATAAAATCTCCAAAGTTTAAAGTGGGTGATCACGTACGAATAAGCAAGCATCGAGAGGCATTTTCAAAAGGTTACACACCAAATTGGTCAAATGAGATATTCCACATTAAAGAAGTTAAGATGACAAACCCTTGGACATATTTAATTCAAGACGAAGATAATCAGGACATTCTGGGTGGTTTTTATGAGCAAGAATTACTAAAAGTAAAGCATACCGATGTGTATCTTATTGAGAAGATTTTGAGAAGGAAAGGAAACAAAGTTTATGTGAAATGGTTAGGACTTGATAAAAAATATAATACATGGATTGATAAAAAAAATATTGTTTAATTAAATTGAAATTAAATTTTGTTAAATTTGTTTTATTTCTGTTCCTCACTTTATGCTTTAGCTGATACAAATTACAAAGTCTTAATGTGCTAATTAATTTCAAATAAAATTCATTTAGGAAACTAAAATTTTATTAAGTAAAACATCAAATACAATTTTTATTAAAACGTGTCAAATATATTTTATTTCTATGTTCCTCAGATAATATCGAATCTAGAATAAGTTTACAATCATTTATTCTTTTTTCAAAACGGAGTCTATCTAAGTACCACATCTGAAAGTTACTCCTACGGGCTTGTCTGTAAGCAAAGCTCCACTTCACTAACACATGCACCTTATTGTTCTCTTCCAGAAAAGATATTGTTTTCTTCGTAATATTTTCTTTTTGATCCATTTTCATTGTTTTCTTCGTAATATTTTAGTTTTGTTCCATTTTGCTTCGGTTTGTTTTCCATTTGTTCAGGATATAAAGCAAATAATTCCATCATAGTTGAAACATTTTCACTGTTAGGATTTTCTGTTGGACTTATTATATTATAAACATGCGTACACAAGTCGCCACAATCAGCTGAAATATTATTTTGAAATATTTTGAAATATGTATTGAATTCTTGCCTTTTAAGTATAGATAATCTATAATCAATAATTTCCTTTAATCGCCACAAATTGTCCAAAGACTCTTGTCCTAAGTATATGAAGTGTGGGCCTTTTGTAATTTGTAGAACAGGGGTATCATTTATTTTCTGAACCTGCAGATGAATATTGTTTATATTCACACTGGTTTGATCAACTTGAGGAAAGTAGAAATTGTTTACAATAATTCCTTGATGAACACAAATGTCTTTCCAATTTTCTTCGGTTAGTGCGATTGAAAATCCAGTTTTTCCACCAATTACAATTTTTGGAGAAAAATCATTTAAACTAATGCCAACAAGAACAAATTTTGACAAAGAATTATTTAAAAAATAAATTTTTGAATTAAGAAGCGTTTCCAAAGGTTTATGAACCACGGCGTTGTTCATAATGACTAAACGAGACTGAAACATATTGTGTTATTCTTGTACTTAAATATTCTCATCCCCACTTTCTTTAAAGTTTCGATTAAAATGGATTAATGAAAAAATAGATTTCCAGTTTGAAATTTGTAATAAAGATAAATAATTAAAATGGTAATGTATAAAAATAATGCAAAGTTTAATGTAACACTAATGATGGAAAAGTAATAATTTTTGAATCCGTCATAATAATTGGTACAGTTGGGGGTTAAAATTTGTAACTGATTATTTTTAAACTCTAACCTTTCTTATCCAATTTGTATCAAAAATAGAATTTGGATAATGATACAAAATTTTAAAAAATTTACTTGCATTTTCATTTCCATTTATTCGTTCCATCCAACTAATTGTACTATTGTTAATTAATCCAATTTTCATAAATTTACAATATTTACTTAGAGTGACGTCTGTTTTATTAGAAAAACATATTTCACACTGTATTACGCCAGGGGGATGATGAACATAAAAACATTTTGGAAAATAAAATAAAGAAGAATAAATTGAGATCTACTGATAGTCATTAAAACAAATTAATAATTATATTCCAAATTTATTAACATTAAGCAGATACTTTCACCACGAAAGCAAAAGCAGTTGTAAAAAAATAACAATAAAATACTTAATTTAAATATATGTAAACGTTAATAAATAAGGATATTAATAATACTATATAAAATGTGTAGCTTGAAGACTTATTTTGAATGGTTACAATTATTCGATTCCTATTTTTCCATAAACAGTTATTTAAATCACAATTCCTAGCAAATTTCTTATGCTCCACAATAGGATCATCATAACTTAACCAATCAAAAATTTCAATACCACAATAAAAACATTTACAAATATCATTGATTGAAGTATAGTAAAAGCCAGCTCCAGCTAACACTTCTGGTCTCAGTTTTCCTTTCCATTTTTTAAAAGTGGAAAGTCGTTTTTCATATGTTTTAAAATAACTGTTATCAATTTCTTTGTCAAAAGTTTCTAAGCACATTTTGTGAAAGACTTATGAAGACTAACTTTGGTTTCAAAAACAACAAATTTAAATACCTTATAATATCTACATAAATATATCTAAATCTTCATGTTCTGCATTCCATTGATACAAAGCAATATCTTGGTGTCCCCAAGCTAATGTATTAAAACTATAGGGAATTTTATACCGCTTATCATCTTCGGAACTCAAAGCCAATTTATTAATTAACTCTGTAAAAATTGTATGTTGTCTAGATCGAAAAACATACATTGAACAAAAGGTTTTAAAATGATTTTCAACAACATCTTTATAATGAATAAAATCCAACTGCTTTTTAATTGCACTTTTTTTAACACCTTTTGCTTTTTTTGTTAAACTGTTTTCGTTTTAATACAATATGCTTTTGCTCCAGTACCAAAGAAAGCAGTAATGGGTTCACCAGCATATTCATCTTTGAATTTTCCTATAACTGACTTTGTAATAGGCATTTCATGAATATTATTAAATTCATAATTAGATGTGTCAAATTTGTGAATATTTTTTATCATGTCAGAATAAATATTTGGAGTTGTGACTTCTAAAATGAACGAATCGGTATCGTTGTATAAAAGTGAAATATTTTCCTGATAAAGAGGTTTTAAAAAATTATAAAAGAAATCATACATGACAGTTTTAGATATATCTAATATTGAGAAGCCTACATATATTGGTTTATTGTAAGTAACTTGAATCTTTTGCATTTGAATAGCTACCAAGTTTTCAGAAAATATTGTTAAGTCCTTGAAATATGGTTTTGCAATTAAATTCTCAGCACCATCTTTTCTTCTATTTTTTTTCCACTCTGTAACAAGTCTTACGTCAATTCTCCTATCAACATTTTCCATAGTCTTGCCATAAATACTATTATTTGCCAACTTGTAAGTATTACGATCAAATTCATTCTTTGAATCATTTCTTAATCTTGAATTCAAGTCTATATATTTTTTCAACCAATCAGATTGAGAAAACTGTAAAACTCTATGAACTTTAGTTAACTTGAGTCCATGTTCCAAACATTGTTTTAATAATTGATAGTGAATAACATATTTTGATTTATCATTTAAATTGGGTATTAATTTTATGCATTTAGAATTTGGCGGTTTAAAGTTTTCTGGACAAAACGGAAAATCGTTATGATAGGAATGTAGACTTGTAGGATATTCTAAATCAACTTCTAAAACATATCCCTTATTAGATTTTTTAGAAATATTCATAATATTTAAATCATTGATTTCTTTATCTGTTAACCAAACAAAATCTCCCGTTGGAATGTGCTGTGACATTGCATAACCATACAAATTTGTTGCATCATAATAAATTATGTATTTAGTTGGCTTTAAAGGATCAAAATTTAAAAGAAATGGGTTATTAGCTTCAGATTTTCTACAAATGCAAGAGCTCACACCACCGCGAACGCTTTTTTTGAAAAAGTGTATCATATCTGGATCAGTTAACAATTCTAACTCTATTCCAGTATAACGCAAACACGCCTCCCAGTATAAACCTGGAAAAGTGTAAAAATGAGCTGGATCGAGCTTATATGTGGATAAACAAGTGCTTCTAAAATTTTCAAAAATATCTGCCAAAAGTAAAGTATCAGAGAGTAAGTAAACGTCGGAGTATTGACCAAGAGATTCACATTTAAACAATTGCCAAACCTTTACAGCTCTTTGGTATTCTGCATCACTGATGTGCTCATCCGTTAAAGTATTATAAAATTGGTCTTTCTGAGGTAAAGTTGTTTCTTCTAATTTTAAATAATCATCAATATAACTGTAAGGAAATACACCTTTTTGCCGAATAAGTTTAAATCTTTCTTCATCATTGAAAATTTTTTTTATTTCCTTACATTGTTCATCTTTTAAGCTTTCAGAGAGTTTTGATAAAGAATGGGATAGAAATTGAAAAGAATCAATAAACCTTAATGATATATTTTTTTTCTTAGCCTTTTGTGTCTTTTTATCAAAATAGTTATCCACATGAATAAGCTTTTCAAATGAAATATATTTTTCCTTGTTTTGTGCGATAACTGTTAGTTGTTCTTTGTTTAAGCATAATTTTTTAAGAAATAGATGAGAATCATAATTACGCAAATTATGCAATATAACTGGAATAAAGTAAGGTATTCTTTAATTTATGTTTCAGAGTGAATGAGCTGGACCTCTATAAAGACCGGTTATATGACAATGATCTGCAACCCTGTCATTTAAAAGAGGTTTATTACAAATATGACAAACTTTTTCGTAGTTATGATAAATTTTGTCCAGTTCGTTCAAAGGGATCATTTTTTTAGGAGCCTTTAAATATTTATTGTATATGTTATACACATCTCTTTCTAAAGAATTTATAAATAATGTATCACAATTTTGACCTCTATATTTTTCAAATTTAGAATAATTATCGTCGAAGGAACATTTAATGTAATAGGCAAATGAATGTGGAATATGTTCATATTGTTTTAAGGTGTATGAAGTATTAGGATTTTTATCAACATTGTCATTATTTAAAGGCTTTAAAATGCATTCAAAATCTGCATACACCACGAAAGGAACTTTCATTTGTTTATGATAATTTACAAATTTCAAAATATTATCATATGAATAGTTTCCAAACTTATCTTTTATTAATTCTTTAGAAGGTAGGTTAATTCGTAAATGATCACAATCATAGCTATTGTGTTGTAATAAATTTTCTTCTGTAGGGAAATATTGTAAACAACCATCGCAAATATATTTTTTTCCGTGATGTTTAGAAATTTGTGCAGAAACTAGTTTTGATAAATCTTTAATATAGCAATAATGAAAAGTTTCTTCATCATCATCACTTATTAACAATAAATTGACATGTTGATTTTTTTTATTCGATGAATAATAAAGTGGACCAATTACTTTATACCCCTTTTTAGGATTTATAATTTCTAATCCATATACATTAATAGAAATGTTATTTTTTTCTTCAAAAATCTTAATGTTCTGTAGCAACATTGGAAATTCTATACCTGACATATCCAAAACAGAAGAGTAGTGTGGGTAGGATGAAGTTTCAAAATCTAATCCGCTTGGTTGGTGAAGAGCAGACACAACTGCCCAGGCGAAGCAAAAGTTGTCATCGTTCCTAATGTTGATCACAGCTTGACGTCTCTTGATCTCTTGAGGAAGTTCGATAAAAGATGAGGCTCTCAGCGGATTGTGCTTGTTAACATTAATTTCCAAATGAAGTAAATTCATCAAAGCCCATCCTGCAACGTAAAAATTAAAAAATTACTTTTTTTGTTGCTGTTGTAAAATCGAAAATAAATTCTTTACCTGAATCTCTTTCTGCAAATTCGTCAGCTTTCTGGTCAATAATGGTGCAGATTTGCTCTAACAGTTCTTTTTTCTGATATCCCTGGCAAATGACTTGGAACAGCGCATTAAAAGATTTGACATCATAGCTGTCGCTGCTGGGGTTAAAATAGAAACCGAACAGTTCCATATTTAGCTTGATGCATTTATGTTTCTGCATTTCGGGCTACCCTCTTCAGGTTAAGTTAAGTTAGGTTAGGTTATGTTAGGTTAGGTTAGGTTAGGTTAGGTTAGGTTAGATTAAAAAAGAAGAAAAGAAAAAAGGAGAAGGAAAGAAAAAGAAGAAGGAAGGAAAAAGGAGAAGGAAGGAAAAAGGAGAAGGAGGGAAAAAGGAGAAACATATAAAAAAGAGAAAGAAGGAAGGGAGAGAAAGAAGATAAGGTGAGGGTGAGGGGGGCTTAAGGGGGGTCTCCCCCCTTATGAGGGGTTGGCGGAGCGGGAAGGGGGGCGAAGCCACCCCCCCCGAGGAAACTGACAGGGAAAGGGACAGCGAAAAAAAAAAAAAAAAAAACTTAAGTATTGCAGGTAGTAAAAGTGGTGGTCGATGGGATATATACTTAAGAACATCCACTCGACGATCATACAGTATCATTCGCTGTAATATCAGTTGTCGATATTATTTATAACCTATAACCAAAACTATTTTTTATCAAATATATCTATCTAAATCTAAAGCTCCTAACGATGGCAGAAAATATGATTGGAAACGCTGACCAAATTGAAGAAAATAATGTGGAGAACGCCGCTCAAATTGAAGAAAGAGAAGAAATTTTTATTAACTTGGAAGGCGATTCCATCACTTATAAACATTCATTTTTGGACAAATCATCTAGGCTTGTTAGAAGATCATTCTTGTTTAACATCGACATTAATTATATTGAGGAGGAAGAAGAAGAGATGGAGGAAGATGATCAGGAAATTGACGAAGGAGTGGACATGGATGGACAACTGCTAAATTTAGGAACCGAGGCTGACGTAAAAGTAAGCAAGTTTAGGGCTAGTGAATTATTTAATAATTTTGAAGAAAAAGATGTATGTGTTATACAAAGCTACTCTAAAATTGAAAGTCGAAGACTAGGAACATTTGCTATTTGCCTTCATTGTAGTGCAATTCACATGAGATATTTACGGAGAGGGGAGTCCGATCATGTGAGCTGCCACTACAAAAGAGCTTATGTTGTTAGTGCTTTTGATTTACATTGTGCTATTTGTAGGATACATCTTTTTCTACTAATTCCTGAACATGCTTGCTTTTACTGCAATAAAAATGAAAAAAAAAGGAGATAGAAGATTATGTTGTTAAATATTAATAATAAACATAGTTTGTAAAGGTGATGTGTAGATTATTTCAACAATATTAATTTTAAATATAGGTTATAAACGTAATGGGTAGATAATGTCAAAAATATTAATTTTAAACATAAATTGTAAAGATAATAAGTAGAATACGTCAACAATATTAATTTTAAAAAATGTCAACTGTTACTATAAGCGGTTATATATTTTCAGTGCTATATGCAAAATACTTCTTTTTATTCTAACATCTCACACTGTATTTGTAAATGAAATAGCTAATCATATGTAAAAAAAAAAAGTGTCGATTATGTCAACTGCCACTAGAAGCACTCATATATTAGCATAACATTTTGTTAACGCTTGTTTCTGTATTCAATTGAGTTTTCTCTTACTTGATGCAAATTATATTAATATTATTAGTATAATTAAAAAGTAGTAGATTAGGCTATGCCGGTCCGACAATCAAAATCGTCATTTTTACATGTAAATTCCCATAAGAAAATTTAAGCTTCGATTTGCAAAAGTGGTGCCATTTTAGGGCGTGGCACTTTTTGTGTAAACTCATAACAATTGTTTTGTTATGTAATGTGAAAATTAGTATGTATTATAAAACTTGTTAGATCATTGTTGTCGTTTCAATATAGGAAAAGGAAAAAATGTGTGTCAATTATTATATATATATTTACATTTACTTTTTTTTACAAAATTATTTGTTACCAGAGTTTTCACAAACACAAATTATAAAAAAAATATTATCCTCTTTTTAAAATTACAACAAAATGATGTCTAATTACATCTTTGAAGATTTGTACCAAATAGTAATATCTAGTGCGACATACAGGACAATTGTTTACCATTATAGAACAACAATTTTCATCATTCCATCTTAAAATACATTTTAAACAAAAAATGTGGGAACATGTATTTGGTCTACATGAATCATAATATTCGATTATTTCAAAACAAATAGCACAAAACACTTTTTTCTCTTCACTCTCAGTTTTGTTCAAATTTTTTAAAACAATCCCATTATTTTCTTCTCGAACTAATAGTATATTTTCTTCTTGAACTCCTGGTATAATTTCTTCGAGGCTAATTGTCTGAAGCGGAATGGATCGATTTCTTTCTCCAACTGATTCACTCATTTTATTTTAATATTATTATTAATAGATTTATTCAACAGATTTTTTTCTTTTAACAGTCACTCGTACCTTAACATACTAAAATCTTGATGCACCTATTTATAAGACTTAAGAATGCAAAATCAAATGTGGGAGAACAAAGAGAAAAAATTAAAAATATGATGCGAATGAGAATAAAAGGGGAGGAAGTTAAGAATGAGGGACATGAGAGAGAGGAAGAGGAGGAGGAGGAGGCGCTCCCCTATTATAACTACTAACCTCCAGTCTAAAGTTATAATGTCTGAACTCCTCGGTAGCGACATTACAAATGTTTTATTTTCAAATAATTTATTTGGAAACATTTTATTTAACATCTCTTCCGAAATGCAGAGGATTTTCATCTTGCTGTCAACATTGCTGTCTTATGAATTCTAAAGGTTCCTCTGGAAACAATTCATATATAGTCAATTCGGACTATCCTTTGGTTAAGTTCCTTCAGAAATAAAACTAATTTTTCTAAATGCTAACACACATTAAAGGTTCTAGCTAATGCTACCATGAGGCCTAAATTTTAGTTCTGCCTTAGATTTTCATATAATATTAATGTTCATTATGTCCACAACAGTCCACAAATAGAAAACCAGCACACATCGAGTTTTTTTTTCATATAGACATCCGACTTCAAAAATTGAAATGGCCCTAGCCAGGGAGTGGAAAGGGAAGGACAAATTTATTTTGCTCCACCTAAATAATCGTCTTTTTGAAATAAAAAATGCCTTAAGGGGGAACTGCACGCAGTATTATGGATCATTTGCAAGCCTTCCGCCGCTGCAATATTATGTTAACACTATAAGAGATATGTATTAGCTTCAATGTGCTTTTAATAGTGAAATATGTATAGTTGGGCGCTAAATGCGAATTTGTATGAAAAAATCAAATCTAGAATTATAAAATAGAAGTAGATTTGTCCATTTTCGACCATTTTTTGACCACTTTTTGCCGCAAATGCCGCCGCATATAATTTTTTTTCCACAAAATGGCTCTTTACCGCCTTGCATTGATCCTTTGTCTACGTAACTGCAAAATTTGAAATGGTGAATCGTACTCATGTCTTTGTATTTCTGCAGCGCGTGAACGCTTTTGAACCCATTTTTAAACGAAATGTAATTTAAATTGCCTATACATAACACATTTTTTTGAGGTCGGACGTGCAGGAGGTTTTCTCTAATACGTAGGTACCTTTTCATCTTACTTTGAGCTGGACTAGACCTTGTCGCTGGTTTTTCACTTTTTGCGCGCAGTTCTCCCTTAATTCTTAGTGAAGAGAGAAAATATAATTTACTTTTTGTACAAGTTAGTTGTTTTATATGAAAAGTAAATTATATTTCCTCCTTTAACTAAGAATTAAGGCATTTTTTATCTTAAAAGTACTTCTGTGTGAGGATGATTTTTAGGTCGAGTAAAATACATTTTCCCCCCGCCTGACTACCACCATTTTGATTTTTTTTAAGTTCGCTCTTCTAATTAGGGCACTCGCGAGCAACAGGCCTTTAGCCTGTAGGTGGAAACAAACATACTGACATGACTATTAAATACATCATTCCTTTGCATGCGTAGTAAAGAACAGCAAAAAAATGGCCGGAAAAAGCAGCAGATTGAGCAGTCTTCATGGAAAACAACTAAATGGGCTCAAATAATCTTTTTAAAGTTATGGTTTTCGAAGTGATAACACCTGAGTTAGAGGCTCGCCCGCATTCTTGATAAAATTTAAATTGTCTTCGTTCCTGCTAATATATCTTTCAGTTTAAATCCATAATGTGACAGAAGCCAGGAATATCGCAGGACGAACATAAAATCGGGATGGCGGGGCTCTCTTTAAGAGCGTTCTAAATTGTAGTAAAGGTGTCAAGATAGGTCCAATTTAGTGGGCAATTGGACGCGAGTAATGCGCCCTTTAAAGGATTGACCAACTTGGAATGGCTCCTGTGACATTATCCTGGAAATGGGGCAGGAAATGACCGGTCTGTGATTAGACGAACGAAGCGAGGTGGTTTCGGACAGAGTCCTAATTAAAACCTATAACTAACACAGCCAACACTTGAGCTGAAGAAGTTGTGGGCTTGTAATTTTGCTGTTGAGGCGGTTTAACGGTGTATTGTGCGAGAGATATTTAGACCAAATTAATATGAAACAGGGTCTAACTTTAGCCATAATTTTATCGGGTGGCTCAGAATTTTATTAGTTATTACTTGAATATGTGATATTTTGTTAGCATAAGAGGCTTAAAGATAAATGTTAAAAGATGTGTGCTGCTTCTGGAGGGGACAATACGTAAGGTCAGTTTAGAATATTCACCAGTTCTATTTTTCTTTAAATCTAGGGAGATACCTTGAAGGCGTAAAACCTAAGTATTTCGTACCGCTGAAATAAAAAAAAGGATAGTTTATGACCCAAAATTTAACAATTGGAAAAGAGAGATTAAATGCTGGTAAACATTATCTGTATTCAAAAAAAATGGGAATAAATAAGCCAATAAAATGAGAAGTCCCTGGTCTCTACAGCTCAACATTAGTTAAGTGAGGGAAGCTTCCATGTAATGTTTTGAACAGCATTTACACAATTAATTCTGGGAAAGGAAAACGGTATCTCGGTATCAGTCAAACAATGTAATAAGGGAAGACCAGCTGAGACTGAGACATTATTGTACTTTATTTATAAACTATGTCGCTTAGAGGTATAGACGACTTGCTTCTAATCCCCAGATTTAGACACAATATTTAAGGTTATGTCCAATTTGTGATAAATAGAATGAACTTTTGAGCTTTTGGCAGTTGCTGTGGCGATTACCGTGGTCTCTTTCCTTAACTGGCGACGTCAAGTCAGCTTATCCTTAGAGTTAATAATATTAGTAACCAAATGCAATTTTACAGAGAGTTCGATAATAATGTACATAAGGGTGGAACCAAGTCGTTAGAGATAGAAGGAGAAAGCATAAAATCCCAACTGGATAAGGATAGAAGGAGAAAGAAAAAATATTCACGACATGCAAAATTAGAAAGGCTCCTTTAACAAGTGGAAAGCACCTGGGCCTGATAAAATCATAAACTACTGATACAAGAAATTTAAGGTCTCGCTCAACAACTTAAGTACGTCCTTATTACACCCAGAAGATACACCGGCATTTTTAATGCATAGTTCAATCTGTACACTGCCAAAGAGTGCAAGAACGGATGATCCATCACAGTATCAACCTATTAAATACTAACTGTGTATAAAATTCTTACAGCATGCATTACTAACAGAATTTCAGAACACATCAACACCAATAACGTACTGGTGGAAGAAGAGAAAGGATGCAAAGCAAGTCCAGAAAAACAATCAAACCATTTATATTGCGTTTGTGAATTACCGCAAGGAGGCAATTTGCCATATTCTTGGCTTATGGAAGTACTGCGAATACACAAAATACATCCAAATGTTGGTTATTTTCTAGATAACTTTAGACAATAGTGGAGCACAAAACGGCATTTGAAATACACCAATACATCTGCAGGGACTGATGAGATTTCTATAAACTACAAAAAAAGGATCTTCCAAGGTGACTCCCTTAGCCCACTGTGGTTTTGTCTAGCATTAAATCCGGTATTTAATATGCTAAGCAGTGCAAACTCGGGTTGTAACATTAGAGCCGACAGGAATATACCACATACAATGTCTCATCTCCGTTTTATGAACGATATAACGCTGGAAATCCAAAACAACTCGACGGCCCAATGAAAACTACTATACTAACACAAGTTTAAAGCCCTAATGACAAATTAAACGAAAAATATAGTAAGTCATGGGTGATGGTGAAACCTTCAAATACTTTGGATTCCAACAGGCATGATTACTAGAGGTAACGCAAGCAAAATCAAGAATAAGAGATCAGTACTTTAAAGCAAATGCAGCGCTAATGAAGACCGAGTTAAACGCAAGAAACCACGTTACTGGAAGAAACACTTACGAGGTACTGGTACTTGCTTGTACTCATTTGGAATCTTGAAGTGGACTCAAACCAATCTGCAAGAGATCAAACGAATCACCCGAATCATGAAAACCAAATACAGGGTGTATCATTTTAAGTCATCTATGCTCAGAGAGCTGCCTGCTCAGAAACGCGAACCAATTCTGATCGGCATAAGTCGTACGCGCTACTCAACCTTGTTAACCACAACACGGCGATAGAGACAATCTCTGATGCTGATAAATGAAGAGTGGCACAGAAAGCGTTGCTTGGACGTGATTTAAACCAATCAGCATCAAGCAAGTTTCAAAGTAATTGGTTGCTCTTGCCGGAAACTGAAAAATTCATGGCTGTAATTCACGGTTAGGTTATAAATTTACTTTATATTTAATGGTCCTAACATCCAATCGGACGTGTGTAGGAAATACCACCAAAAGTCAGAAGCCATTCAGCACATAACATTAGTGTGCAATTACAAAACAAAAACAGATTATTCGCATAGATATAACCAAGTATGCATCACCAAACATAAAAAATTAGTAATGCGTGTTAAGAATATATAAAATTAAATAAATGGTGCAAAACACGTAACAAAATATATTCAAGGTAATTATTAATCTACTAGGAATTTTAGAATTACGAAAACGCTACTGAAACCAAACAATATTATAAAAAAAAGGCTAGGAGGACTTACTAATTTTAGTTGCATTTGTTTTTAGACTAATGGAAAATACCGAATTTCACCGTCGCGTCGCTGTCATGATAACACTGATCTTCTGAGTTTTCTCTATAGATTTCTTGTTTTTCATATCGAAAAAGCGGTTGATCATCTTTGTCATAATTACTTCTAATGAGGTAGGTCTATGTGGCAGTAATAGTTATCACTATAGTCAACTAAATTTTATTGTTCAGATCGTCCAATGAAAGAGTTCATATTATTAGTATGAATTTGCGTGCAACAATATGTATTTTTAAATTTATGTTGAGTACATTAAACCCAGTTTGAACGTATTTTTTATCCAAAGAATTAAGTTTTTGAAATATATAAATATAACAAAGATAACAAACATATTAATTTTCCAAACCGAACCTTTTCCGATTTTTAATTGATTTTTTCCTCAAATAAAAAAAAACACTAACACGTAGTATTATGAATATAACGTTAAACAAAAGTATTATTAAATCAATTTTCCAAAATGCGAACCTTAACCTATCCTAAAGGAAATCGTTTTTTTTTGTTTTTCACTTTATGACATACTTATCGCTCCAGATCAAAAATGACAGATTGGGGCAGAAAATTTTTCATTTTTCACCGATGAACCAAGGAATCAATCACACTATAAATGTCAACATCTGAAAACTTTTTTAAAAGTGTCAATTCTTTTGTAATTATTCGAATAGCCCAAAACACAGTAACAGTATATAATACTTGTGCAATCACAATGACAGTTAAAAAAATCGGCTTAGAAGTTACTCCGTTATGCTATAACTTTTTTATTTCTCAATATATCAAAAATATGCAGAGATCAAATTGTATGGCTGCTGACCAAGCTTTTAGTAGCATTAGAATAATATTAAAAAAGTTTTCAATTTTTTAAAGATATAAATATAACTTTTATTTTTTTTAGTGAGACACACTGTAAATTTTACTTCACCAGATAAGTTTCTTTTTTCCTGTTTTCAAACAAACCAGGTTTGATAGCTTTATTTATAAAAAATAATGAGATTAACAAGAACTTTGGCATAAGACAAATGTGTTGAAGAGAGAAAAAAAATCTTTGTCATACACATTGGTTTTATGACGTCCTTATTTTTAATTTTCTCGTTTAGTTTTAAAGACAATGATATTAAAACCGTATATTTGGAATCAAGAAAAAGAGGTTTTTTCCAAAGACACATCATTGGCATGAATAGCTTGATTGAAATTTTGAATATTATTGGAGTGAAAGTTATTACTGGAGTTTCCTGGGAGGAGGTCATACGACACCTAACTTACATTTCAAAATCTTATACGAATTCATATTGGCCGTTATTAAATTAAGCGTGCCAAAGGTAGTTTCTGTTCCAAAAACCAAACTGGCAGTTATTGAAAAAGTCGTTGCATTTCGACTAATCAGTTACATCATCTTCTTTTTAAAAATGGGATATTATTGCTTTTTTAGAAAGCTAGGAAAAATGTTTTCTTTAATACATTTTTTTTATGGAAATTATTACGTATACAATAAAACCGTTCCCATTTAAAATGTTTTTTCTTTTAGATTTGCAATTCTATCCCTAGCAAAGCCACCTCCCCGATTCAAAAGCTGGTTGTCGTAGCCGCCATTTCAAAGACATGGGAAAAAGGAATGTCCGTCATCAGTTCAGCACTAATTTAGAATTAGAGCTTAAAAAAAAATTAAAGCAAATTTACCGAAACCATTGTTTAATGATTTGTGTGCGCAGTTATTTGTTTTTTTTTTATCTAATTTGCTAATTGCATACAGAAAAATATATTGACCGCATTATTAGATTTAAATCAATTTAACAGTATCGACATTTAAGAATACATAAAACTTAAATTATAGACACATATAATTTAATAAAAAATTGAAAAGTATTAGCTTTATTTTATGAAGGTGAGTTTTTAACTAGTATCTATCTTAAAAATCCTAGAAGATTTCTACCGTTTAACTTGATACCAGACATAGACAGAACATATTTTTTTAAGGCGGAGCATCCACCCATGTAATTTAACTTTTATTAGCGGTTAGGTTTCTCACAAGATCGTAAAATAATTCATGTGACAAATGGCACATTTAAGTAGGCAATAAGACTGCAGTAATTAAAATTATTATAACCAGGGGATTCCACCTGTAAGTTTGAATGTCTTTATCCGCCACATACATCATGCGAACTAAGACGATTTTAGGTAATTGGGCTCTTAAGTCGGGAAGTTTATGAAGCGATTGTTCTTTTATTGAGAACTAACAAATTGGAACTTAATTACTGGGTAACATCTAAAACGGGGGATATTTATATCTCAAGCTGAGCTATAAAAATCGTTTTTAAGAGCACCTGTTAGGTTGAATTATCGATGACTATTAGGACAAGATGGATATGAATATATATACATATATATATATATATATATATATATATATATATATATATAAATATATATATATATGTATATATATATATGGATATGAATATATATACATATATATATATATATATATATATATATATATATATATATATATATATATATATATATATATATACATATATATACTTATAATACAAAAACAACAGAATCAAAAACAAACACGGAATATATAGCAAGTTTTTTTTTTATTTTTTACATTTTCAACCAAATTATTTAAACGTTTTCATTTTCCTCACTAATGTTTGTACCTGAATGGAATATTTACATTTTCCCTAAGCTACTTTGAACTTAGCAAAAAAATCGGTAAATTTCTTTTACCCGAAACATCTTTCCTTACATATACATACAGCGTGGCGCAATAGTATGACAACGCACAATATCTCCTTCGTTTTTTATAGTTTTGAAAAAATGTGTGTAGGAGAGTTGTATAACAAGAAGAAGTCTACAATTTAAAAATATTTTTAATTATACAGGGTATTTTACAAAAGTGAGGCACCTAATAATTAACTTTTTTTAAAGGGTCACCCTATATATTTTTAAAAATTTGGATTTTCCAATAAATTCTCTATATAACGCCATATTTGGATTTGCATTTAATTCTGACGTTGCCAAAGTATTAAAAAAAAATCCAAATTAAAAAAAGAATCAGGGTCCTGCATAACCTGTTATAACTTCTAACCTACAACGATTTCAATAAAGAAAAATTGTACCAAGGAAGATAAATATCTAACTAAGAGTTTGGATAACCGCATGTGTAATATGTTATACAGTGTGTTTGCTGCAAATATGCCAACTTGGCAAAATTGAAACTAATTTTCTTTGATTTTTTAGATGGCATACCCTGTATCTAACTATCCGATGGTGTTCCGTTATTGGTCCTCTTTCATTTTTATTAAGGTGATCTTATACCTGTCTCTAATAATTTTTGCGATATATTAATTGTGTCGTTGAAAATGCATTAAAACGTATTGATGTAATTTTAATCTAGTTAGCCATGTTAAAAAAAAAGAAATATACCTCAAAGCATTTGTTGTTCTTTCAATGTATCTGCCAGTAGTAAAAATGATTGTTGTAAACATATTATATAATAACTTAGCTTCAAATTTAAACAATACACATTTAATTAGGTATTCCGGAACACGAAAATACACAAAAATCATAATTGTACAATGCAATTGTAATTATTTGTGTATCTATTATAAGGAATACCATGGTGGCTGTAATAAACATATTATAGTGATAATAATAAAAAAAGAATGTGAGACGAGACACTAAATAAGGAAATATTATTTTATGAAGTGACAAGTTTTATATTTTAAAAATATAATAAAATGAAACAACTTAAAATACAAAAAAAAAATTAAATCTCTTAATACACAAAACACTACCTAATGAAGTAATATCTACCGTTCTCTTGAACACATAGTTCAACCCGTCTTTCCAATGCACTGCTTAAATTTTGACACATGGCAACACTAATATTTGTAAAACAATTTCAAATCCTTAACTTCATGTCTTCCTTTATTGTTGGAGGTATTTTGTACACTTTTTCTTTAACATATCCCCATATGCTAAAGTCCATTTTTGTAAAATCTGGTGATCTAGCCGGTCACGAAACAGGTCCACTTCTTCCAATCCAACGATCTGGGTATGTTTGATTTAAAAATGTTCTGATAGGCCCTATAGAATGGACTGGTTTCATTTGGTATTCGAGCTAATAACCCACGTAAATGATTTTGCACAAAAATCTAAGTAAATGTCCTCTGTTACCTTTTGCTCAAAATATGGCCTAATTACGTGGTTAATGCAGTAATGGAAATTGTGTCTGTTAATACTCCCATTCGTATAAAACGTAGCCTTGTCTCTAAATAGCACCAAATGAGGAAAATTTCTTCTCTCTCTTATTTTGTTTTGAGCCCACAGACAAAACTCCAGTCTTCTCTGATAGTCTTGGGGAAACAGTTCTTGGAGTAATTGAATATGGTATGGCTGCATTTTATTAGTTTTTGAGTATTCGCTGAACCGTTCTTCGTCCAATATCAACCTGCCGAGAAATGATTCGTTGTCCAATATGCGGATTTTCGCAAAAAGTGCCAAAAGTGCGTTTAATTGATTTTCTTCAGTTTAAGAACGTTTTTCTAGATCATTTTTATTACACGCCACATTACCAGATCTTTGGAAACGCTCCAGAAGCTTTTCGAATGCTCTTCTTTCACGTTGACGTGCGTCGCTCGGGATACCGTTGCTGATACAATCTTTTTCCTAATAGCGCATTCTTCTCACTAGCTCCCAATTCAAAAACCATATCAACCAGCTCATCTTGTGAAAAATTCATTATTTAAATTTGAAACTAAACTATATTATACAATGTTTATAATAGTAATTTTGCCACTAACAGATATATTGAAAGAGTCTCTTCAAACAATATTACCTTGACGTATGATTTCTTTTCTTTAATAAACATAGCTGACTAGATAAAAATTACATCAATATGTTTTAATGCATTTTCAATAACACAATTAATAAAAATTAATATATCGGAAAAACTATTTTTCCAAAATTATCAAAAACGAGGGAGATATGGTACTTTGTCATACTATTGGACCACGCTGTATACCATTTTTCAAAATAATTTTATTGGACGCTATTTTGTTCCACCATATTGGATTAGTATCAATATTTTACCAGTTTCTATCTACGCCACATTTGATTTTTTGGACATAATTCAAAATAAATTAAATAAGTAGTTTTTATATTAATTTTTTAAGACCGCCATTTCATTCCCGTCTTCTTGAATTCGTACCAGTTTATTTTTATATCGCATTTAATTTAAGCAATTGAATAACACATTTTTTTACGTTGCTTTTTTAAACATTTTATTTGTTCGCCATTTTGTCCCGCCATTTTAAATTCGTACCATTATTTTTCTAATTTCTCTTGAAATTAGTCTATTAAATAGTTTTCTCAGGCTAATTTTTTTTAAACTATTTTATTAGTCCGCCATATTGGATTCCACGGTTTTACCAGTTCTTCCTTATATCACACTTAATCCTTGCATAAAATTTGAAATGATTTTTCAAATATTTTATTAAGCCGCCATTTGCTTTCGCTACCTTGTATTGGTACAAAAATTTTAACAGTTGATTTCTACGTAATACTTCATTTTTGTGCAAAATTTTAGGTAAATTAGATGAGCAGTTAATAATAATTTTTTTAACATTTTACTAGGCCGCCATTTTGTTCCGCCATATTGCATTTCTACCAAAATGTAACCATTTCATCTGCTTGCGTCCTTAATTCTTGCATAAAATTTGAAATCAATCTAATAAGTAGTTTTTTCATGCTGAATTTTAAAATATTTTATTAAGCCGCCATTTTGGATTCGCACCAAAATTTTACCAATTGATTTCTATGTAATACTTGATTTTTGTGCAAAATTTCAGGTAAATGAGATAAGTAGTTTTTTAGTAATAGTTTTTTTAACATTTCACTAGGCCGCCGTTTTGTTCCGCCATATTGGATTTCTACCAAAAAACCATTTCATCCCCTTGCGACCTTTGATTTTTAACCGAAATTTAAAGTCAATCGGATAAGTAGTTTTTGAGTTTTTATTTCGCATACAGACAGATCGATAGAATTGAGATTACATGTTCTTTAGCATATAGGAAACCTAAAACCTGAAGATCTGTAAAAACCTGGGAATATGATTTTTTTACGATTACAATACTTCTATTTTACGAGGGAAGTAAAAACAAAATAGACCTTACACAAATAATAAAAGCAAAACCTCCTTAAAAAGTAATACATTAATAAGTATTTATAAAACCCAGAATACCAATTAGTCAAACATTTTATAAAATGAACCTAACCCTTCAGTTTTTCTAGCTAACATTTACAAATTGCCTAAGCTTTTTCAAAACTGGGAAAAATGGGAATGCATAAAGTTTCTTTTCAGAAATTTTAATTCCAGATCTGGAAGCACTACCTCAACCATATCTAACGGAATAGCGTAAACATCTGCCGTTTCTATAACAATTTTATCCTTTTAGAATTTAAAGTTCTCATCCAATACCGAAAACATATTCTTGCTTAAGCTAGTAAACAGTTTGCATTATATCTTCCATTTCCGATGGTAAAGTTATCTTGCGGCCGGGTCCTGGTGAATACATGGATACTTTCCTACCGTTAATTCGGTAGTAGATTACATTATTCATTTACATTATAGATCTACATTATACGTTTCTTTAGCTTGCCTATAAGATTTGATTTTATTTTGTACGATGGGACAGCTTGACCTCATCTTTACTATATCGTATTACTCATTTTCCGTACATACTTGCTAACCATCTAAATCAATTTTTTAATGTTAAAGCCCTCATAAAAAATAAATAATTAATACATTTGCCAAATTATATTTTTTCTTAACTTTTAGCGATAGTTTAAGGAATTTGGTTCATGGCACTCAAGATTTAACAATAAAATTTACTTTATTTCTGTCACAAAAAATGACAAGTGAGGGTGGTTTGCACTCATTTAATTAACCTTAGATATACAAAGCGTTCTATTTAAAATGAAGTGACAGAATGTTACATATACTGTTAAAAAACTCATTTTTACCCATAATTTAATAACCCCGCGTTTCGATTTTATACTGCACAAACTAAAGATTTTGCAGAGGTGGACAACAGTTCAGAAACACCCGATGCAGCTTTATTTTAATTAAGGTACAAAAATATGTTAATCATCCAAGTTCCTCTATTATTAGCTAAAGTACTGTAGGCAGCGAGAACTATAATAAAGTCTAACTTAATCACTATTATTTGCCAAGAAGGACCAAGCTTCAACGAATCTTTATAGTTCTGATACTAAGCTCAACGCGGCACTGCAATCTCACGACTCCCATCTCGTTTCTGATTGGTATTCGAAATGCACAAGGTCGATTGTTTTAATTGTTTCTCCGTTCTGTGCAACATACAATTTAACCGGAAGCACGTATATTCTAAATGTTGTAATTCTACCTCTAAAGCCATGCACTAAACCATCCTGAACGCTGCCCGGAGACACAGAGAACGCTTTACCTGAACTAGTAATATTTTTCGGCAATATCCGAGCTAGAGTCGACATTAGAATAAAATTTAGAATGGTCTCTTTCTGTTTTTGTTTGTATTTTAACTAATGAAAATTGCTGAGGGAGCTGAATTGAAGTGAATACAAATTGTGGCATTTGTCTCTAATTGAATATCAGCCAACAAAGAATTTAAGGTGCATGTATTTATTAGGAGGTAACAAACGTTACGAAATACAAAGGCAAATAAGATGGGACTCAACAATATTTATTTGGTTTAAGTATAATTACATTTTTAATAAAATCTACAATGTTAGGAATTTGAAGCATTTTTTTAGATATTTACATAATAAAATTTAAAGTGTCTTATAATTCATATTTTAGAGAAATAAGGAGTATGTAACCAAATGTGATAGTAGTTGTATTGGAAAATTAAAGTATTGTATTGTATAGCCAGGTATTTGATACCAAAATATGTGAATTATTTTTTTGCCAACTTTAGTAGTGTAGTAGTAATAGATGAGAGAAGTTTGAAGCCTAACTCAGACGCTAAGTAGGCCCTAGAGACTAACCTTAAGAACTCCTTCCAACCATCTACCCAACCTTTGGTATTTCCTTAAACTTGTCAGACCAAAGAACATTTTCAACTTCATTCCTCTACTGCACCAAAGTTTACAGAATAATATATTTTTGTGAACTTTGACTGCACTATTGTAACGCCAAACATGCCTTGCTGTAGTCTAGCTCTAGCGTCTCGTCTACATGAGTGGTGTAGCGAGTTTCTTCTTACCACTTGCACTACAGTTTGAATGTTTCTTTACAACAGGCAAAATTACAACGCAAATACAAAAAGTTCGTACATACATTCTAGTAATGGTCAGAGTTTGTCATTGTGACCTATTTTTCATTATTACATAGCAATTTTTTACAATTTTAATTCAAAGGAATAGTACGTAGGCATCATTGGAATACGAGGAATACAAATTAATCGAAGTTTCATTAATTGGGGACGTGTACCACACGGTTGCAATAGTTGAATAGGACCGAACGGACCACCCCCGTTGTATGCTATAAGGGGTGCCCCAACCTCACAGCGGCTCCTGGGGAAGTCTCCCCTCGATCTCCCAGGGTCGTCGTTCGTAGATGATAAGTACAGAGGCAACTTTGCTGAGGGAGAGTCAGAAAGAGTGTGTGGAGAGCTTTTCTATTGTTGCCAAAGTCTGTCGAGAGTTTGTAAGTGGTCAGGCATGCTACATATGCTCTCTTGGTCATAGCCTAGCAAGGTACATATGTTGCCTTCAGAATTTGTCCTGTCGTTTTCTGGGTAGTTGGGTAAAATTTCTGCTCTATCAGAAGCGGCAATTCTTATCCTTGAGAAATCTCACCACCCGCGTCCTTACTGAGGGGGTTTCAGTGAGAAAGAGACCTCATTCTACAGCTTCATGTCGGAAAAATCATTATTATTAGTATCATTTTCTCTCTGATCCTAACTCGACCACTATAGCGCGCAGGGCCTGATTCCTGAGACTAGGGAGATACGCCTGTTTTTCTGAAGCCCGTTCGACAGGCTTAAAGTCAAATTTTGCTTAACGGGAGCGTTCACAGGGACAAAAGTTGCCCTACGGGATCACTCTCGTCCCAAGCAAGACTCATAAGTCCTTTTGCAACTCGATTTGTGTCATTTTGATCGAAATTGACTTTTTTACTTGAGCCATCTGCTGATCTTATTTACTTAACTTTTATCTTAACGTATTATTGTCCCTAGTTACCTGGGATTGGAACAATTCGGAGGTAGTTACACCTTCAGAGGGTATCTGACCCTCCAAACGCCGAATGCTTGACTTATACCGTTCAATTCGGCGTTTCATGGTTCGACTTCTCAATGACTTTGGAACCATCCCATTTAGCGTTAGATTTGCCCCAATTTCAGATATAATGCATGCGGTAGATCGGTTTTCCTTGTGGGCAACCGAAAGACCAGCCTGGAGAATGCATTTCAGCACCTCTTGTCTCCTAGGTGCTTTAGACATAACGTACTTTGAATTATTTTTCTTATTCATAGTTAATGTAATAATTAAAAGAAGTGATTTCCAAAATGACATTTTATTTCAACAATCTCTTGAGTCTTAAGAAAGAACAGATCGCAAGTTTAGTTGCAAACAAAAAATAAAACAAAGCCAATAAGGCGTACTCACCCCTGGCAACAAAGATTCAATAATTCAATTTACCCAGTCGAATTAAGGTGTACAAATACAATTAAAAGAATCAAAGCAACAAGTTTAAATAACCTATCAAAGGTATAAAAAGTATAAACCTAAAAATTAAGCTTCAAAAGACTCCCCCCAAGGCGTGATAGTCTTATGAACGCTACACCAAGGCAGTCCACGAAGCAAATTCAAAAAAGACAGAAAATGGAGTATTATATTAAAAAATATTCGATTTAACAAAATCAAATTTTTACTTTGCACAACGCTGTCCTTCTTTAATTCTCTTTCACAAACGAGGAGCACGATCATCACACAAGAACGGCTGAAGCACTTCTGTCGGGTGTTGACAATCCCGTGAAATCCTATATTTATAGGAATCCATAACACTGTATAAACAGATTGAGTTGAGGAAAATCTATTTTTGCATTCACCATGCTGTCCAGAATCATTATTTAGGGAATATAATAGTAATAATAATAATAAACGACTTTATTTAGAGAAATCAAATATTACAAATTACATTATGCATGAAACAGATAATTCGTTTGAATTAGGTTTAGTCTCTGGTGCAGTTTAGCATGAATTTGTATTTTTACACCGCATTTAACCTGACAAGTATATAGAAAAGAACACAATAAATAAGTAACAATTACAATAATATACAAAAAAGTGAATAAAAAATAAAACGAGAGACAAAATAACATTATATAAAACATTTTAAAATTGACTCTAAATTGTCATAAAATCTTATACCTAAATAGGACCTTGACGCGTGTCAAAATCGTAAGATTAAAATACTAAATATTTATAAAACTACTGAGAATCAAGAATGATTTTTGTATTTATTTTTAAATGAACTCTTAGATAGAGACATGAGATATTCAGGAATGCTGTTATAATATAAAGTTGCAGCTTGACAGGCAAAACAACTTTGAAATAAGTATGTGTTTTGTTTAAGAATTGAGAGTAAATTTGAAAATTATGAGCAAAACTTCTGGGTTTTATTCCTAAACTTTAGCTTAATTCTCAGATATGTAGGAGTTCATGTTGAAATAATATCGTAAATACAGCTGTCACAGTGGAGTCTACTTTGATTTGACATGTTAAGTCACTTAAGCGCGGCTATTCTTGTAGATACGTGGTCCTGCAAAGACCAAAAACATAACGACATCAGGAGTTCTGTGATACGTGAAATACTCTGAAGATCCAAAAAGAGCCCATAAACAAAACTAGAATAATTAAAAACTGACGACACAAGGGTCTCTGATAGTAAAATTCGAAGTTTTCTCGACAGCAACTCGCGATTACTATATAACAATTTTTGGTTTGTAAAGCATTTACGGATAAGACCAGTAATGTGAGTATCAAAAGTTAACTTCGAATCTAGATATAAACCCAAGATTTTTGCACAGTGTTTTACAGGTAAGTTGGTATTTTTTATTTTGAGGCGCACCAAGGTGCCAACATTGTCTGTTTTCCTGTATTTTAGGTGATCTGAAATATTTCTTTGTATATTATGTCTAACGTTTAAATCGCTAAGAGATTTTGACATTTTTTTATGTTATTCTCTGTAACCATACCAACAATGTGCGCCTTTCTAGACCTACGAATAAGAGTGAGAATACGATTCCCGAGCTTCTTAAATGCTGCCCAGTGGCTCGCTGTTTGATTGCTCTTATATCTGGATAAAGCTCGGTAGTTTCATTACGAACCTTATATCTTCTGTCGACCAAGGAGTCTGTTTATCATAATATAAAAACTCTCTGGGTTGGATATGGTAAATGCGCATACGTCGTTCCGATGTTAACAAGAAAAGAACAGTTCCGTCTTTCTCCTGCTACAGAATACAGAATTCCCGAGGAAACTTAAGGTCCTTTCTGTTAGTTGTGTTAAAATTTGATAAATAAATACCGCTTATTTAAACTTTCTTCTTTCCCAGTTCAGTCCTTTGTGGTTTATTTAAACTTTTGACAACGGCACCGGTATATTCGTCCGAATATGCATGACAGTGCTCTATTTTAATACTTACTTACTTATACTAAGGAATCTCTTTATGTTGTGTACATATTATTGTCCCTATTCATATTCTCAAGTCACATCACTATATCTTCAGGCTTCGTCAACAAAATACAAAATGTCTCTCCATAAAAAGTTAATAGGGTCGAATGAAAGGGCTTACCTTTTAAGATAAATGTATATTTGGCACAATTGTTAACATTGTTACTACTAACTAATTAGTGTCTAGAGTTTTCGAACTTGGCCTACGCTATAATGTGTAGATTATGGATAGTAAATAACATAGGTAGAAATGAGGCTAGGGATTTTTTGCATGCCGCATTTATCATTTCTTAGTAAATACATTTTTAAAAAATAAACTTTACAAAAACCCAGACTTACCTAAGGTCAAAATCGTACATTGGACATTTAGAGGTAAGTTTTTAACAATTTAAATAATTTTTTATTTATTTTCATAATTGTTGATATAGTTTGGAAGCTTTCATAAATGGATATAGGACAGAATTTCAAGCCAGTTTTTTCTTCTGGATTCCAGTTTTTTTTCAATTGTAGCAACAATTTTTACCTCAGTAATGTCATCAAAGAGTTCGTCTTCATTTAATAAACAATTAACCACGAATTAGTTAAAGGTCTCAGGTAAACAATGAACTTCTTTCCATGTAAAAACATTTTTTTAACTCATCGATTTAAGCAACTTCAATTCATTTAAATTTCTACACCCATTCCCTAAGTTAGTTTTACAATTAGAATAAAATAATCTGACATCTGCAATAAAGTTTTTCTTTGTGATTTGAACTGTGGTCTACACTTTCAAGTTTTGTTAGGGACTGGCAGATATAGCTCATTTAATAAATTTTTCATTTATTTTTTAAGTTCAAGTACTCCATAGCGGCTTCTGTCGCGCATATTGTGTCGCCTTCAATATTTAAAATAGTTTGATGAAACAGGGATGTCACATTGTGAACAAATCACATCCAAGTTTCTGATATAAGGATTCTTGAAAAACTATTTTAGAATGATCGGACAATTTTCATCTGCAGGATTCGTTTGATAGCTGGCAGAAGACTTAAAAAAATGACAACATTTTCTAGTACTCATCATTTAACATCATACTTTAACTGTACAAATATAGAAATTCTCGAATATCTTCACGAAAATCACTTCAATGTTAATTGGTAACTTTAGCATTTTGTATACAATTATTAAAAATGTGAGCAACGCAAGTACATAAATCACCTTATTTAAATACCTCTTTATAAACAAGTTTTTTGTTGCATTCTCTTTCAATTTTTGTCACCAGGGGCTCGAAGGATTTATGTTTATAAATTATTTCTGATTTTTGTTTAAATAATACTTAAAACTGATATCAAAAAAAAGTATTTAAATCTAGAAAATGACGGAATTATCCCCAAATTTAGCGCAAAAAAAACAAGCATCTTTAAACAAACTATAAATTTACTCTTTTATTTACTGTAATAGTTACTCTCCAAATAAATCATAGAATGAAAATAAAATATCTTTGATAATTCCTCAACTTTAATAACCCACTGTATACGGAAATTCCCATAAACCACCATAAAAGAAGAATTTAAAATCAACTGTAAGAAACCGAACTCTGAGGCAGACTGAATCTTGTTTTAGAAAACAGAAAAAAAGGTCGGTACCTAAATTGACATGAACTGCCTCTCGTTGGCTGAAATGCATTGCGTCGTCATAGACGCTCCCTGAACCCTTAATTAATAAATACTTCATAGGTGTCGCCTAGAGTTCTACTTTATGTATGTAATTAAAAAAAAATAGTTACATTTCCGTCTAAATAGGATAATGGTACCTTCAATATAAATATCTAAAACTTAATCTAACTTATCAGCGTTCTGGCTCAAAAAGACCATGGCGAAAAAAAGAAAGGCAAAGAAAAACTTTCTCGGCCAATCTTTTCAAAAGAGAAACAATGCTTTCCAAAAAAAACATGAACTTTTTGAAACGCTTTCGATTACAAAATATTCTATTGTATTTTTAACACACTAAGTTGACAATGTATTATAATTGAATTGACTCAAACAAAATGTTTCAATTATTATTAGATTTAACTTAAATGACAGTTCTATATGGGACCATGAACTCTCGAAAGGAAGGCTTAGACGATTGACTGCTTGAGAAGGCTTATCTTTACATAAAACTGTCTATACAGTCTAGAAGATAGCTTTTGAGATAAATAATATTTATTATTTTGTTTAGATTTTAAAACTCTGAAAACTAATATTAGATAGCTTTATTTTAACGACTTTCTTCAAATACTCCTGTTTAGCATTTGTCATGAGAAAAAAATAAATTAGGAATTTAGGTACTCTGTTCTACTGGTATAGTCTATTCCGTTTCAAATCGGTGCAGTATAAGTTTCTCACGAACTTGCAGAAAAATTTGGTTTATTATTTTAAATACATTAAAAATATACATTACGAGGAAAGATACCAGTTTCTTTTCATTGTGATTTCAAGAATCAACGATTATGTTAAGAAAATGTGGTTTCTCCATTACATTTCCCAATCTTAATTGTAAAACTTTTTTTACAATAGCCTCAATCTCAGTACCTTACGAGAAAAGATATCAGTTTCACCAGTCTGACAACCTGAAACTGTGCATATGTTGGATTGTATGGTAGCCAAAAGTACCTTCCTTGGCGGCAAGAAACAGAACACTCACTACTTCACTTTTAAAAAAAGTATGTATTTTTAGTTTTTTCGAAACGTCATCCTCAGCAAATTTATGTTTTTGTTTAGACAAATCTACTCCACTATTTGAAATATCAACCTAACCCTTGCAAAATTTTCACAGTACACGATAACTTAATTTGGCTTTCATAACTGGATAGTGTTTTTACAACTTAGTCTCAAAGTAATATTTTTTTCGGGTTGGTGACATTTTAAAACAGTTTTACGTTAGACTAAAACATATTACGCCAAAACAAAATAATCCATATTTCATACATCAACTACGCGGTCATTGATTGTACGGTTGTTTTGTAGGGGTTATGGTTGAAACTTGATTTGGTCAACGGCGTACCTAAGTCGCATTGGCCAATCTTGCGCTTACAGTAATGCAAGACGAAGCATTTCGTGACTCACGACTAACACCGACTGACGCCGAGAAACCATGTGTCAAATATTGTTCAAAATCAAGTGTTACATAGAAACGAACTGGTAACACTTTGCTAAGGATATAAGAGAGCAAACCAAAATAGCGGCCTAATAAAATATTTTAAAAATCGGCCTGAAAAGCTATGTATTAGAATAATTTGAATTAAAAAGTCTTAAGTGAGATATAGATATAAACTGGTAAAGTTTTGGTACGAATTGAAGATGGCGGAACAAAATAGCGGCCAAATAATTTTTACATCCCTGTAACACATCCCAACAACACCATTACAACACTGGGAAGTGTTGTAATCATGAAAAAATCACTCTCACAGATTTTTTTAGATCTTTACGTTTCAGGGTCCCTAGATGCCGAAAAATGCGGCATAGTTAAAAAACTACTTACCCGATTGACTTCAAATTTTTGTCAAAAATTTAGGGTTTTATGAGGATGACCTGGTAATATTTTGGTAAAAATCGAATATGCCGGAACAAGATTACTACTTAGTGAAACATTAAAAAAAGTATTACTAATAAAACTAAATATCCATTTTCTTCAAATTTTGCACAAAAAAACAAGTGTTACATAGTAATGAACTTGTAAAATATTGGTATGAGAATAAGATGGCAAAACAAAATGGCGGACTAATAAATTATTTAAAAAAACGGCTTGAAAAAACTAGTGACTAAATGGGGGCCAAATAATTTTTTTTTTCAAAAATCAACGCAAAAAAAAATTATTCAACTGACTGTGGTATACGGATAAACTGGTACGAATTCAACATAACGTAACAAAATGGCCGTGTGTGTCAATGTAAAGAATACTTAATGAATTTGTTTTAAATTATGCCGAAATATCAAGTGTGGCATAGGTAGAAACTGGTAAAATATTGGTAGGAATCATCAGGAATGTCATATGATGGAAAAAAATGGCGCCCAATAAAAATTTTAGAAAAGTTATATATATATATATATATATATATATATATATATATATATATATATATTAAAGGAAAGATTCATAACGAGGGAAGTTCCGGGTAAAGTAAATTTACCAATTTTTTTTAAATAAAAGCTTCAAACTTTATAATCAGCAAGAAGAGATTTATGTAATGAAACAATATTAAAAATACTAAAGTAACGAAGTCGATTGTAATTTTTTACTTTCTGTTGCATTGTTATTTTTTATTTTTTTAGTCCTTGAGCTTAAATAAAATCTTAATTGTATTTTTTAGCTTAATAATTTTTCTCTGTATAAGGTGGTCTCAAAAGAGAAGAACTTTTCCAATATTTATAGCTAACTTATTTTTGTTACTAGCTCTATAATAATAACGTATGTAACAAATTAATTAAGAAGTACTTTTTATCTCGATTGCGATTTTTTTTTTGTTTATTTGTCAAATAAATATGACAGTTAATTTTTAAACGGAGAGGAAATGCTTTTAAATATGCTAAAATATTTCTAAAAAATTTACATTTATTAAAATAATCTAAAAAGTAAAGAACAAATTCCGGGTGGCCCTTTCGTCTTATCTAAGAAACTTTAAAATATAAAAAAAAAATTAATTGAAAAAGTTACATGACACAAAGGAATTTTTATTTTTTTGTATTTTGATCTACAGACTGATTCGTTATTCCTGGCTAAACACTAACTTTCTTTCTGTAGACGAATATATTTATTTAGCTTTTCACCAGATAGGTTAATGTATTTGTCGAAACAAGAGTTTTTGAGACGAGACGAGACAAAATTTTTTTCGTCTCGTCTCGACCAAAATTTAGAGATCGGGATAAGACGAGATTAGTCAAAGTCAAGACGAGAAGCCTCGTCTCGTCACGCGGCATCACTACTTATAGCTAACCTATGACCTTGATCTTAAGTGTGACCTAAATTAAGCTTGCAAATCAATTTCGAACAATTTTCACTTAACTTGTGGTTGTCAAATTATGTACACATATGTAGATCCTATAACGACGCAATAATTTGATCACGTTGAGTTTAATTACTGCTTGATTGGCCGCTTTTAATTTTTTTTTATACGTAAGCAGGTCCGACCCTAATCTAATAACCTTGTCTAGCAAGTCGTTTGGTCCATTTTCTCTTGACTTTTATTAGTAAGCATTTTTGCTTCCAACCAAAAGGTAAACACTCAAAATATTAATTAATACGAAAAAGTTAACAACTGAGACAAGTATAAACTTTTTATGACCTTTTGCAAGTAAAATGTAACTGTTCCCTGGACTAATGATTTTTTTTAGTCAATATTTTTTTCTTGATGCTACACGCCTTTAAAATTATTGTAGCCCGTTTAGTCAACGTGCCAGAAGTTCTAGAAAATGGGTAGATAATTAATTAATTACTGCTTGATTGACCGCTTTTAAATTTTTTTATACGTAAGCAGGTCCGACCCTAATCTAATAACCTTGACTAGCAAGTGGTTTGGTCCATTTTCTCTTGACTTTTATTAGTAAGCATTTTTGCTTCCAGCCAAAAGGTAACACTCAAAATATTAATTAATACGAAAAAGTTAACAACTGAGACAAGTATAAACTTTTTATGACCTTTTGCAAAGTCAAATGTAACTGTTCCCTGGACTAGTAAATGATTTTTTTAGTCAATATTTTTTTCTTGATGCTACACGCCTTTAAGATTATTGTAGCCCGATTAGTCAACGTGGCCAAAAGTTCTAGAAAATGGGTAGATAATTACTATTTCATATTCGAATTAGCATTATTTATTTTTTTTCGGGTTTAACAACTTGCCAAGAATTAAATAACTATATGTTATTCATTTATTTGATTAAATATTCTTAAATATCATTTACGAAATAACGAACAAAATATTTTACATAAAGTAGAAATTTATTACTAAAGATTGTTTGAACTCGGGAACAATATCAGCAAAATTTCAGAGAAGAAAACCGTATTGATTCCCCATCAAGCGGATAAATGAGGGCGATCAAATGCGACGCACGTCCGACAGTTGTCCATCAGGTCTCGATTTGACAGTTTGTATCGCAACTAAGCCGTCAGCTCTTGCTATGGTAACTGCTCGAATATCGTAAACTTCCATTTTAACTGTATAGTGCCAGTGGCGCAAGCATTAATTCAAGCATTTTGAGAAAAAAATTTAGTGAAACTGCTATCGTTGTACAAATATATCTTCTAAAAAAACTAATCCAAATATTACTAAAACTAATACAAAAAAAAATGTGGAAAAATGGAAACATAGTAATTCCCCATATAACTCAATGGTTCTCAAATTGAGGTTTATATGCAATGAATTTAATAAAGTTGTCTTTTTGTGCCGTCTTTTTAGGATATTATTCGTTTATTTATTAAAGTTCAAAGTTTTACACACTTTAAAAAATATAAAATTTACATTGGTTTTTAAGAGGCTGTTTCGCCTCTTAGATTAAACCGATATAAAGGAAAAAAATGCTTATATATGCGGAAAGAAAAAATAACATTGCCCTGTTTTACCGTTTTTTAAAAAAGCTTGGTATTATGGAAATTAAAAAATATTTGCAACTTTAAGAGTTTCTTGTATTTCCCAAAGCTACCTTTTATAATGAAAAAAAAGGTTTTTCATAAAAGAAGATTTGATATATTTTACGTTTTTTTTCGTTTTAACTAACCGCTTTAAAACAAAAAATATATTTTCGTTTTTTTGAAGAGTGCTTCACGTTTCTAGTGCTACCTTTCCAAAATATTACGTATTTTTTAAAAACACATATAAACGAAAAAAATCAAATATCTATGCCAAAGTAAGAACATTGATGTTTTCAATTTAATTGTTATAAGTTTGTCCGTTCTCAAAATATGAATTATTTTACATTGAAACCCAACGGTCTCAATAATATCAATCGTTTTCTGAATTAGGTTTAATGGTTGTTACAGATTTTGCTTTTATGGGGTGGGTCGGAAACATTGGCGACATCCAAAATAACCTGTTTAGAGGTTTCTAGCATTTCTTATTCGGTATTTCGTCGATTTCTATTTTATTATTATTAGAATTTTTGATTTACCGTACTAGACTAGTTATTAGCATAAGGAGTTGATTTTGTGTTTGTCTATTTTACTTTATTTACATTTTTACTAAAAATATTTACAAAGCTCAGGAAGAAGTGATTTGTGTAAATGGTCACACCTTCAAGGAGGTCACTTTTATTGTTATAGTGTTCAGGTGTAATTTTAAAACTATCATTGCCGTCAAATTTCGACGTAGTCTCACTCGTATACAAATTAAGACAATTTATATGCTTTCAGCGGAACTAGAACTCAGGACTTTCACTCTCTAGACATGTGTTTTAGTCAACATTAATGATAAGTAACCACGATTGTGTTTCCTTATGTTGAAGCCGCTCATGTAACCGTGTTAACATTAAATGGAATGAGTTAGAGTTTTTGAGGTTAGGGCTTTCGTAAGTTAGTTGTTTTCAGCTGGTGCTTAAAAAGTGGGAATCCTGTGTTGAAATTCCGGCAAAGGTAAGTTAATATTTTTAATTTACATATATTTCTTTGAAATGGCGATACTATAAAGAAAATTGAAAGAAAAATTGTTTTTAAAGCATTGATTGGATCAAGTAAAGTTTGGACAATTTTGATAAAACCTTTTTTATGTTTTTAATAAATAAATTTTTTTTTTAATTCAAAATTGAGTCGAATTTACTGTTTACTTAAGAAAACTATTTTTAATTTGAAGTTTCAAAGTGAATTGCAGTTCCAAGTCGTTTTTGACTCTAAATTTTGCCGTTAATATCTAGATTTTAAAGAGCTGACTAAGTTCTTCTATTGTGGCTTGTGTGTTTAAAAAATTCTATTTCTTCATGACAACCGTCAAGCGCTATAATATTTATACTCATTCTATATTTGTATCTATTCCCGCAAAGATTTTGAAAGTTTTTGTTCTGTAACGTCTTTTTCTTTCATAGAATGTTTTGTATTAGCAGCTCAACTTTAGATTTGGCAAATTTTCTTCTGTCCGTCTTTTTAAAATATTAAGACAATAAAATTTATGAAACTTGTACATCTTTATTATCTCTAAAAATGACCGAAAACTACTCAAGTGATTCGGCAATGAAACTTTGATAATTGAACTTCTTTAAAATTCGGCACGATATTATTTTTGGTTTTAAGTAACTTTAAATGGTAGTATATTACAATATGTTATTCTATTTAAAAATTCTGTTCGGATCCAAAATTCCGCTTCCGTTTAGTGTAAATGTATTAGGTATAGAAAATAGATTAATTAGGATATTGGAGCTTCCACTAAACACACGAAAAAAACTATATGTAGAATATTGAAAAAGGTAATTGGTTCTATTGTTTACTAAAACGGGGCCTGGGGTTATAGCCCCTGCTTTAATCCGGCCCTGATATCTCAAAGTGAGATACAATCACACTTAAGTTGTTCTTAACTTTTAGACCAGGGAAAAATTTTAGTAGCCCGGCCCCCTTCCGAAGTTACAAGAAGGCTTAAGACATGTTACGCGATCCTAGCTGCCACCATATAAAGCATCTTACTGACAATGTTTACAAAAGCGTTAAAGTATTTTGTTTTAATTAATATTTATAGTTTAGGCATCGCTGTAATTTTTAGAGAAAAGATTAATTTATAGCAGTGGACTTATAAATTCATATTAGCATGACAGAAATGCCCATAATAACAGGTTTCTGAAGTGTTTATAACAATCCAGTGCAAATAGAGTAGCTTTCAAAATAGGAAAAAAGTACATTTACTAGTACGCCGCTGTGAGTGTCGTAAACTTTCATTTGAACTAGATAATATCGAGACAGAGGCGCGCAAACTGGAAACCCTTCCATAACTATGATATCACGTAGATGCTTTATATCAGAGCATCACGGATATGACGGCAAGGTAATAAGGATTTGACGAAATAATGATTTGAGAAAAGCTAAAATTGAAGATTCTGGAAATTATTATAAAATGGGTTGAGATTTTCTTGTGTTTAAGCTATGTCGAAGTATTGCATTATACATATTTTTATGTTCGATTAATTTGGGTGTTAAAATTACTGTTATGAATCACCTACGAATTTTGAGGAATTGTTTTGTTCTTGGTACCGATTATTTTTCTTTAATTAAAAGAAACTTAACTGATAGATTAGAGAGAAATAAAATATTTTCAAACTAATAATTATTTTTAAAAAACGAACAGTTGAATCCTATTGTTAATCGTAGCCGTATGAAATATAGAGCTTTAGTTTGTACAGAACACTCTACATTGTTAACATACAGAGCGGAGGATTAAACAGAGTGTTTTTTTTCGTTGGTATTATAAAGTGTAGGCTGAACGGTCCTAGATACAAAAAACTAAGATACGTGTCCCGTTTTCTTCTTTGGTGTTTAGTTTAATGGCGCGGTAAAATCTACGCTGAGATGAACGGGATTGGTTTGGAAAATACAGGATGATTCTCAAAATCCATTTGTTGTTATCTTTTATTACTCGGTTATTTATGGAGATAAAAAAACTTCAAATAAAAAGTTTTATGACTTTTTACGTAGAATCCAGCAGCCTACTTATATATACATGTTTTAATTTTTGAGATATTATCAAAAGTAGCATTTTCTTAAATGGGACACCATATATCTAAGTATCTAGAAAAATTGCATTTTTCTTGCGATTGCAACAATATATATATAATACCTAATATTTTTATTTGTCCTTTATATTTTTTTTTATAGTTGGCCATGGATTGAATCATTATTCTTTTATTTTATAATAAGTATCTTAAAAACTCAGTTACCAGGAATATTAGAACATTGATGAACCAAAACATCTACAAAAAACAACAAAATATTATAATAACAACTCAACAATTATCTTGAATACTTAAGGATTAGCATAGTTGTTTAATCACAAAAGGTGCTAAAATTTTCCATTCTGCTCTGTGCATTTTTGGACTCGGCTTGCACTGAACGAGTGGCGTTATAAATATGAATATTTGGCACTCTTCCAATGCAGTTAATAACAGTTGCTCTAAGTTATTCTAAAGTATTATTTCAGGTTTTATATACTTCATTCTTGATAAATCTCCAAAAATAAAAGTCTAGTGGCGTCAGGTCGGGGCAACGCGGAGGCCGTTTGTTTGGTCCATATGTACCAATTTTCGCTGAAATTGACAGTTAGTAAGTGCCTTAGCATATAGCTGTTATGGGCTGGGGCACCGTCTTGTTGATAAACATTATTTCTTGCAGCTAATGGCATGTTATCCAACTCGTTTATTGCTCATTCTTCCACAATTTGGACCTATCCTTCAGCATTCAAATTTTCATTATAAATCCTGTAGTTAGGGACTCTATTTTGATATAGTGCTACCCACACATGGAGCCCGAAGCGCCCTTGTTGTACCCCAGCGGCGGTCTGATGAGGATTTATGTTCGACAAATATCGATTGTTATGTCGATTAAAAATTCCTTCGCAAGGCTTCGTTAGTCCATATCACATTTTGAAAAACATTGGGATTTCGATTAATCTGTTGTAAGTACCAATGACAAAATTCTATTTTTTAACGTTTTTAGAACTATAGATTTACTTATGCCATAGTCTTTGTCAATATTACGGCAAGATACTGTCGAATCAGCAGCAACACAATCTAATAGATTTATTTCATCTTTTTTACTACTTTCCTTATTGTAACTCTTACCTCTTGGTTTTGCCAATGATCCATATGCATTTAAATTGTCATATAATCTTTGAAAAATAATGGAAGATAAAAATAAAAATGTAAGCCAAGAGATTAATCTTACCTCCCAAATCTGAATCAAAAAAATTGATTTTTTTTTCAAAATTTTGGAAAAACATTAAACGAAAAAGTTGTTCCTTTAAACTTCCTTCGTAAAAGGGAAGTATTGTTTGATTTTATAATGTACCATATTTTAGTGTTATCGGTTGACTTGAACTGTTTCTCATTTTTTTTTAACTTAAATATTTTTAATAAGTCCATGTTAATAAAAATATAAACGGGTTCAAAAATGCATTAAACTTGATGCAAAGTTTATCCAGTTTCCGCGTACTAATGTAAAATATTTTTAAATTGGTTGAATTAATACATATTTATTATTTTTAATAAAAAAGCTAGTTCACCTTTCAAGTTGAAGAAAAATTAGAAATAATTTTAGGTCAACCGATAGAGATGAAATTTGGTATATAGTTATGAATACAAATAACAATTTTTTTTTAAATGTCAAGTTTAACTGGAAAGATAAATCACGTGGCTAACTTTTTAATTATCATTTTGCATTATTTTTTAAGCAATAACTGTCCGCATGCACAAAATTTCCCAAGGTCAGTTATTAAAAAAAATTCTCATAAGTAGAGTAACAAAGTATGTTTCACCATAAAATATCGACCATAACCTCAAACCTCAGAATGCCGCTCGTTTTCAAGCTGTTCGTAGATGGTTTGTATATCCGATGCATGAGAGTGTATGAGCGTGTGTGTGTTTATGGGGGGCGCAGGCTTACTCCCGCGATGCCGCGCCGCAGGCGCCTGCAACGCTGGATCCCCGCGTCCCCGCGCTCTGGGACCCCGCGGCGCTGGCGTATGGGCACCTGCAACGCCGGATCTTTGGGCCGCGCGCGCGCTCCCTGGGTGAATGGGTGATATACTGATGCGTGACAGGTGTGACAGGTAAGACAGAGAGGTATGACAGGTAGACAGCTGTCACCTGTCATCAGCATATAGTTGGTTGTAGTACGTATTGAGTTAGTAAATTATATACAGGGTGTTCTTTGCTTCGTGACTGTTTACTCTGTCTATATTGTTAGTAATATGCGTGGGGTCATAAAGGATAGTATGTAGAAAAATACACAGTAATTTTGATAGTATTTATTAAAGCTTATTACTCGTAGATAAAATATAATTATGTAAAAGGTAAGCGTTATTAATACTACATGAACATAAGCTTAATTTATGGTGTTTACAGGAACTAAGTTCCTGTTCTAGTTTCGGTACATCTGATGATAATGATGATGGTGATGAAACTTCTAAATTAATAATATTGGGGTGGTGTTCTAATTTCATGTTGGAGAAAAATTTAATAAGAAAGTCTTCTTTGACGTGGCCTTTAACGTAAACGGTGTCCACACCAGCAAGTTTTTGTGGTATCATATGATTAAGATGCTTATAGTCGGTATTGCCTGAATTATAGTGTATTACATGAATATTATAAAAAATGTATTTTACGTTCCGCTTGACAGCCTTGGTTAACAACCAATATGGAGTCTTTGGTCTAAACAGCCAACATTTCATGTGATTTCCATCGAATATAGCTAATTCCTTAACCTCAAAATCAGGTGTAAAATAACCTTGAGCATCTAACACTATAAACTTCATTATTAAACCGGTGTGATGATTCTAATGGCTGCTTGATTACTACTGATTTTATTAGAGTTCTTGCATTATTTTAGAGTTCTTACAGCTCCAGTTAATGGTAAATATTCCAAAACCCGTTCGTGCACGATGATGCAGTAAGCACGTGTATTATTGGAGAAATTTTCTGAACTTTGAAACTCAAGCTTAACATCAACTCTCAATACTTTTAAGTGATTCATTTTGCTTGGAACAGTCGATAACAAATAATGTTCTGTCTGTAAAGTCTTTGAAGTTTAATAATGGTTCGCTGTTCGTTTTGCCTACATATGACTTTTGGAATTCTGTGTACATCCTGTAGATTTCTGCAAACTGTTTGTTACCAAAATTTATATTTAAAGACTCATATGGATAAACCTCAGAGTTAAGATAAAGTCGAACATCAGTAATATTCAAATTATCGAAGTATGTATAATCTTTGTTTGGATTGTCTTTGAAAATTTTCCCAACTTCTGAAGGGCATGTGTATAGGACTGTTCTTTGAAATTTCTTCCAATACTTTCAATTTATAGATATCGTTGGGATAAACGTGTTTAACTTTTAATTCAATAGAAGAAATTGATATAGAGGCTTTTTTATCTCCGGTTGCATTGACATAACAATTTTCATCGTTTCGAGCGCGAACCAATTTAATTTTTTGCTTGCCCATAACTAGGTTCTTATAATCAGAAAATATTCCGAATAGGAAATGCAAATAGAAATCAGCAAATTAAAGTCCCCGCTTTGTTTAACGAAAGTCGGTAACTGTTCTGTTGAAGGCCAACTCCAATCTGCAGTGTTAAGGGTTTTGCTCTCAAGGCTGTTGAGGCACAAGAGACTCTTAGCGGTAGTGGTAAGACCTGGATCTCGAACTTTTTCTATTTCCTTGCCATTTAGTTCGTATGTCACTGATTCAAATAAGAAGGTGCCGACATTATTTGTAACGGAACAGCGTCCTATTTTTCCTGCAGTTTTTTCTTCAGAAATATTTGCTTCTATATAAAGTTGAGCTTGACTTATATCCATAAAAACATCTTGTTGGTTAATAACTATTTCTATTTCATCGTTATAATTAAATGATTTTGTGAATGGGTGATACGTGTGCCACTCCTCTCGTACAATAGATTCATCCATGTTGATCGGGCGAAATATCTGTAACTTTTCTGACACGATAGCCATATTTATGAGAAAGTGATTGCAGAAGGAAGATATTTTGCTGTGTGAGCGACTGTGTCACTGACCGATTATATACTGAATTCCGGTTACGTTTGTCGCCGAATATATAATCTTCATTGTGCTGTCCAGCATGATGATTAAAAACCAAAACCATTCTTTTTCAATTCCAATCTTATGATAATTTCTTCCCCTCTAAAATTAATGGGTCTGGAATCCTGATCCAAAATATTTATCGTAATGTTATTGATACTTTGTTTATTTACTGGGAGGTAAATTAAGTTTCGTGGTTCAACAATTATACTGTATCCAAGGTCGACAGTTGGTGAGAATTCGTATAATGTATGTGATGGATTATTTGTATAATAAGATCCTGATATTATGTTACACTCTATTCGGATAGTAATTACTTTAATTATATTCACAGAAATATCAGATTTATGCTGAATATTAGCTTTTAGCAGTTTCCGTGAAAATCCCAATATATTCCCAATACTATCGTTTGGCTTAAAATCTATATCGTAGATGCACTTTAATTCACACTTCAGTGTATTGTTGTTGGGCTTTAAAGGAATATTTGTAACGTGTTTATTTTTGTCAGTCAATTCGTTTATAAGAAAATTTTCAATATCGGTAATTTCGTAAGATCCTGTGGGGATTTCCAAAACCTTTTTTTCGTTGTTCTTAATATAATAAAATTTGTTACACCCAGGCTCTATGTTTGGAATGGAATTCCATGTACTAAGTGAAATAAGAGTTAATGAATAACTATACTCCATAGTTTCATTATGTCGTTTTGACTCCTGCAGCTTCTCCGTTGCTGCTTTTGCCTCATTGCACTTAAGCTTGCAAATATGGGAATAAGAGGAAGAATACCTCCAATTTTAGGTACTCTGATTACTGTAGGTAGCCTAATTCTTTTTTTGCCGCCAATATTTTCCATAGATATCCATAGAGCGGCTTTGACGGCCAGCTTAATATTATCTTTCAATGATCCACCCTTGCAGCATTTTAACTGTTTTTTAATATTACTAATAATACCAGAATTAAACGTATGCGTGGATTTTAATTTTCTCTTGGTTTTACCACTGCTACGTACTTTTTTTCTTCTCTTTAAATTTCGTCTTCTTGTCTGTTTATTAGCTACAAGCCCCATACCAAGTTTACGCTTGGCTTTCATAGCGGTGGTTACAATCCAAGCTGCACTTTTTTCACCCAAAGTGGTGTCCTTAGATAAGACTCTTTCCCAAGCTCTTTCCTGTAAAACTGTATCTGCTTGATGCCGACTATCTAAATTTTGATGCTTGGAATATTCTATGTCGTGCTGCTTACAGTAACTATCCAACTTGTTTTTTGGTAAATCGCCCCGTGCTAACTTTTCTTTAAGTTTAGTTCCAGGACCGCAGTACGAATAACCAGGTAAATGAAGTTCAAATGGTAATTTATTAATTGTGCTATTTAAGAGACCTTTGCCCCTCAAAGTACTCATTGATAATGAGGCATTCCTAGTATAAAAACCCCTTAAATAAAAATAATAATAAGATGCGGGTTGAAAAGCATTAATATTAAAGTTAACAATTTTGATGTAAGTGGACATAAAATACTAAAAAAACATCATAGTAAGCTTCTGCCAAACACTATTAGAGCAATCATTTGTGGTACCAGCAATTCAGGTAAAAGCAATGTAATGTTGAGCCTTTTAGTTGATTTAAACGGTTTAAGATTTCGAAACATATATATTTATTCTAAATCACTACATCAGGAAAAGTACAAATTTTTAGAGAAGGTGATAAATCGAATATCTGGGATGAAATATTATACATTTAATGATAACAGCATGGTTATGGATCCCGAAGAAGCTAAACCAGACTCCATTTTCATATTTGATGATGTCGCATGTGACAAGCAAGGCAAAATAAGAAACTATTTTTGCATGGGGAGGTATAATAATATAGACTCATTTTATCTTTGTCAAACATATTCTAAAATTCCGAAACAATTAATTCGAGATAATTCCAATATGATTATACTGTTTAGACAGGACGATACGAACCTCAAACATATTTATAGTGATCATGTTAACACAGATATGACATTAGAAACTTTTAAAAATATTTATTCTGAATGTTGGAAGGAGAAATATGGATTTTTAGTTATTATGAAAGATGATCATATGAATAAGGCTAGATTTAGAAGCAAATTTAATACCTATATAATTCCCTAAATTACCGAGTTTGATTAGTTTATGATTTGCTATTAATGAGAACATATCAAATTGAACAAATTTATATATTTCCATTCTGTCAGTATTATTCTATCTGATAGTCATGGCCCCAACTCTAAGCAAAACGGATAAAGCCATTAAACGAAAAAATGTTTGACGCAGCAAACACTATTAGAAAAAAATACTTATCACTAAAGTTGGAGCGTCATGAAGAAGATGATGCTATTAATAGAATTTTCACTCCTATAAAAGTTCCATTAACAAAAATAGCAGAGAATACAAATGCAAATATAAAGCATATTAAGAGCAAAGTGAAGGAGGAGGAGGAGGAGGGGGATAAAAAGTTGAAACATGAGGATGTTGATATTAAGCCCAGAAAATCTTATTATCATAAAGTAGAATTTCACCCAACAGATTTAGTAGCGGAATCGAATGTGGAAAAGCAACAAAGTGATGATGATGAAAGTAATGCGGTCTTTGTTGATAATAAGCCGATACAAGAACAAGATGACCTTGAACAATCCATCAGGGAACGATCACATATTTACATGGACTATCTGGATCAGTATCCACAGATAGCACGTGAGTATATAGATATGTATTACTCTAGACCTGATAAGATTGATCATACTTATGGTTTAACTCATGACCAGGTTACCAATTCCTGGAAAATGGGTACACAGAAAATTAATTTTCTATCAAGTGGTGACATTAAAATAGAAGACATTACCTACAGGTACCAGAGGATTATACGAATTACTATTTTTAAAAGATCCGTTATATCCTGTGCGACATGAGGAAGATCAATATCAACAGATATTAAAGCAAACAAATGTCCACAGGAGAAATTATGATGAATCATCTCAAATAAAAGGAACCAACTCAAAAAAATATAAACAGCATGTTCAGCATTTGGTCTCATCGAAATCTGTAGGATCAAAATTGAATAAACAGCGTGCTAAGTCCGAATCTGCATTATTAAGCTATAATAAGAGACCTAAGGAGTATGTATATTATGATGATGTAAACGAACTGACAGAGAGATTAGCAAAACTGGATGCCTCTCAAAAAGTTCGAAATAGAAATCACTTGAATGAAATCATGATAAATGGCTAATGGAATTCGAAATTGCAGCTTATACGGAAAGGCATTACTTATTACATACAACGTACCTGTTGAGAGGATTTCCAATTGGGTGTGGTCTAAGTCCTGCCAGAATGTTTAGTGCAGCGATTATTTTCTCTAAACCTCATAATCCATCTAAAATATCCTTTAACAGCAATGAATGGAATATGTTAATAAACCTCTTTCAAGAAAAAATTTGTGACTTTTTCAATAATCCATCAATAACCTCAGATTGTGTGGCTTTTACGTGTGGTGATTTTGTTAAAGTGACACAAATGACATACGAAGATGGTGACGTGAAGGTGCTTGAAGTTTCGAAACTGGGTGTTAGTTTCTATCTATGTGAAGAAGACATTCTCCAAATCATACACGCTAATTTAAATTTGTCTCAGCAACTAACTTTACTGGAAAGTTTGGATTTTAGTACATTTTACAATAATGTAATAAATGTTATAAATTCCTGGAATGATTCCAGTGCCTCACTCTCAATATTAGAAGAAATGTTTAAGTTATTATATAGAGCATGTAATAAAAATATATTATTAATTAAGGCTCTGAATGAATATATGTATTTTTATAGAGACACCATATTAAATCGTATTGAATAAAAGCTATATAATAAAACAATATTTAGTTTTTATTTATTCTACATAAGTATCCCATTAGAGTAGCACCTTTACTTACTTAATATAGGTTATATTGCGCAATGTTTAATAAATATTACATTTTGCTAGCTTTAGTAAGTCATATAACCTTTGTGATTCCCAGTGCAACAAATATTAACCAGTGTAAACATGATGTTTCTTTTCTACCGGAAGATTATGAAATTTTATATAATACAAGTTTAACTTTGTATACAGAGTGTGCAAAACAAGTTGACTATTATATGGATTTATATGAAAATGAAATGCAGATGACTGACACTCTAATGGGAAAAATAATTGAATGCGAAAATCTTACCACAAACTTAACTAATTCTGTAAATTATACAAGTCTGGTTTTAACAAAACGAGAAAATATTGAGCTAGAATCGGCATTACTGTCAATTACAAAGCAAAAACAAAAATGTGAGGAAAAAAATATTTTAGGTTTATCTTTATTATCAGATCATAAACATGAAATTTTTGAATTAAAAAACAACATATCAAATTTAATTAATCAGATCTATATAAATGATGGTGAATTAAAACAGTGGCAATCGAATTTGGATAAAGAAAGAAAGAGTAGAAAAGCTGTTTTTGATAACCTAAATGCGTATTTGGAGAGAGAAAAACTACTTCAAGAACAAAAAGATAAATATGTATTGAGATTAACTACGTGTAGAAAAAAACAACAGAAAAATAAAACAAAAAACGCAGGTGCAGGCGCAGATACAGACTGATTCAATATAATTTTTTTTTGCTTGAAGTAATATTTTACTAGTTATAAGACTAATAATTAAAAATAGGAAATAAAACATACAAAAATATCATTTAAGAATTTTATTCATTACTAACCTTAAATTACAAATGAATACAAGAGAGAGAGAGAGAGAGAGAGAGAGAGAGAGAGAGAGAGAGAGAGAGAGAGAGAGATTGTAAAAACAAATATTTGCATTACAGAAATGGCATATTTGATAAATAAACTTAACTAAAATACAATATTAATGATATAAATTAACGTAATCTATCCTTTACATACAAGAAGAAAAAGAAGAACAATAGTTACAAATATAAATTACAAAAATGGATTTATTTTTTTTTTATATAAACATAAACTAAAAAAATAATAAGCGGTAAGCTTCACCTATATATTAATTTATAGTTTTATTCTAATTGAAAATGATCAATATCCGAATCGCTATCATAATAACCTATAAAACGACTTTTTTTTGTGAGATCTGATGTTGAGTGAAGTCTTAAATTACAACTCTCCTCATCAAATATTTCGAATAATACTTCACTGTAACAACTTTGACACCAATAAAGCTGATTTTGATAAACCTTGCTTACCAGTTCTTCGGTCTCACAGGTGTAATGATAATGATCCCTAATCGTTTTTATATGTTTATCAAAATATTTTCGAAAATTTTTAATAGTATCATGACATGATAAATGTTACAAACAAATAAATTATATTTCTTTATAATATAATAATTTACCCACAAGCAGTATTTATCTTCTTCCTCAAAATTTTTCCCCCAATCATTTGTTGCGAGCACTGCATTTCTCACTGAAGGTGACATAGCTTTTTGACAATGTACAAATTCTATACATTTTAGATATCGTGATTGATCATTTAAAGCTATTCTATTTATATATTCCCATTTATATTTAGGAAACTTTTTAAAAAATTCTATGGTTAGAGTCCATGGTAATGGGGATTCTGTTAAAAAATCTGCAGCATTCGTTATCCTTTCACAAATCGATTTTATGCAAAGGTCTTTTAGTGATTTCATCTATAAAAGAAAGAAAATAGACATTAATTGAATTACTTTTTATTCATGATTGAGGCTATAGTGCCCGAATGGGAGAGTATCAAAAGTATGTGGTAAGGAATGTCTTTTGTCATCTTGAGAACTTAAAGCGATTTTTGTCTGCTCTATGCTAAAAACTTCATGGGGAACGAATTGAACGTTGAGTTACGATAAAATTTGTGTAAATTTTTTTTCAAACAATTTAAATAATCGTTAAAAGTTAATTTATTAGACACAATGTTATATTTTGATCCTTTCGCTTTCTTAACTACTTTTTGTTCATTTTGAATTTTAAAACTATACATTTTTGATCTTAAACCAACGAAATGAGTAATAATTTTACCGCCAGTCTCATCTTTTATGAGACCCAGAATCTTTTTATTATCTGATGGAATATTATAAGGATTATTAATGATAATAATGATGTATCAAATTTATTTAAATCAGTTTATATAACTTCTTCATAGACGTCAATATATTTAAGTTCGTAAATAAAACTATCTGTATCTGTATACATAAACTTGCAACGTTCAATGCCCATTTTAGGTAACATGTACTCATAGTGGAAACTGTACATAAATAATTTTGAAATATCTAGAATTTCCATTCCGATATATAAAGGTTTGTTAAATATTAATTCAGTTTTCTTTAATTCGATAATCATTAGATTATCATCAAGAACTGTTCGATTTAGAAATCTGTGGGTAGCTATTAGATTTATAGCGCCATAACGACCTCCCCATGACTTAACACATTTTATTACCCTGTGTTTTTTTATATTTTCTATAGTTTTTCCAAATACCGCGTTATTGTATAAAATAAATAAATTTTTTTCAAATGTGGTTGTAGCATTAGTTCGTAAACGATTATTTAATTCGATATAAGGCTTTAAGCCAACACGACGGTTCAAACTTCATTACTTTATGTTTTTTTCTTAAAACCAACCCATTCGTTAGTGCTTGTTTTAACGTGCGATAATGTAAAATATATTTTTCTTTATTATATAGAGTTGTCATCAGTTTTGATAATTTAGAATGTGGAGGTATTCGTTGAATAACGATTAATGCATGTAGAAATGCCACCACGTATTCCTTCTTCTATAAACATAATTTGATCAATATCACGTAACAGCTGCAATTTGCACCGTGTATATTTTTGCATGCAATCTCATGTATATTGAGGCATAGTATGATACCATGCCGGGTCTAACACATGTGATGCCATACAGCTGTTTCTAAATTTTTCAAAAATATCAGCCAGTCCTAATATGTCTGTTTTTAAATACAAATCCGAATATTCCCCCAGATTTTGAATACTAAATTTATTCCAAGTATTTTGAGCATGTAAATATTGTTCTTTGTTAATATCTATACCCTCTAATTTATTATGAAAATTCTGAATAGAAGGAAGAGATGTTTCATCTATTTTTTTCAAATCATCAATATAATCGTAACAGAAGACCCCCTTTAATACTAACATTACCTTCCATAGCAAGATGTTTAACTATAAAATGACTATCATATCCAGATAAGTTATGGAAAACTACAGGTACCACAAACAATTTCTTAAAATTAAGATTACAATTTTTATGAGCAAACCCCCTCATGATCATGATTTCTTACTACTTCGTCATTTACTTTAAACGATTTTTCACATATTTGACACTGTTTCGCATAACATAATTTAGGCTTTTCTGTCATTGGATTAATTTTTTTATTTTTGAATGAATTATATCAGACAAGTTTAGCATTTCATTAACAAACCACTTCATGCAGTCCCTTCCTCGATAACTTTTAAAATGTGAAAATGAATCATCATATGAACATTTAAGATAAAATCCCGCACTGTATGCTATATGCTTTTGATATTTTCTCGTATTTTTGCTTATTTCAGAGTAAACTGGTTTTAGCATACTTTCAAAATCTGCATAAATTATAAAAGGGTTTCTTTGTTTATAAGTGTAATTTTTAAACTGAACAAATTCGTACTTAGGAAAGGACATTTTGTATGCATTTAATTTTGCACATAATGACTAATGATCATTTAATCGTTCTTGAGAAGAAAAATAATTTAGGCATCTATCACAAATATACTTTTTTCTGGTATTTTTATTAAGTTGTGAAGAAACGAGAGCAGAAAGGTTTTTAATTCAACAATAATGGTATTTGATTTCAGAGGCATTAATTTGCCAATCTGCAAGTAAAGCTTCATAATCATTTAATTTTGGGTAATATTTGTTTTGAATAAGTAGCAAATTAATATGCCTAAGCAATTTTTCTTTTGTTAACATTCCACAGTTCCAAAGCGTATACGTTAATTGAAATCTGGTTGACTTTCTCGAATTTTGTTATTCCGTATAATGTCATTGGCGATTGTAAATTCTCCGTAGTTAAAACTGTTTTGCAATATGGATATGAAGAAGGGTGTTCTTAATTAGTATGAGCAGGGAAAAGAGCGCTTATAATAGACCAGTAAAAACATGCCTTGTCATTATTTTTTACATTAATGCAAGCTTTTTTCTTCAAAATGTATTGCGGTAGCCTTAATATAAGGCGAACCATTACCGATTTCTATTTTATTAAAATTTATTTCCAAATTAATTATTCTATGTAAAGCAAACCCAGAATCACGTTCTTCAAATTCAGATAATTTATTTAGGATTATATCACAAACATTTTCAGAAAACCAACTTTGTAAATCTATACTCACATAAATTATTGCATTATTAGTACTAAAATATTTTTTATCGCTAACAGTTGTGTGCTCAGAATTTTTAATAAATTCCCCACAAAAGGTTGCATTTACTTTCAGTATCGGAATTGTTTTTAATATTTTCTTAATTTTTTTTTAAATAAAATAAAACAATCATTTAAAAATTCATTTACATCTTTGTGTAAAAAATTAATTATAACACCAGTTCTTACCCTCCCCTAAAAACAAGAAATTATATTCTCCCACACGATTCTGTTTTTAATTTTAATATTTTTTACTCCGACTCTCGACCCCACATGTTGTTTAGAATTGTTTTTTTACTGTTTTAAGATGTCCTAAAATTGTTTGGATTCGCCGTTTGGTACCAGTATGCAAAGGCCCTTTACGTAAAACTTTATTGCAAGAAATAATTTTTTTCTGAATTCTTTTTATCCAAATTTCTACATCTCTTAATGATATTTTATCGAAATAAATATTTTTAATTTTATGAAACGTCCTAAATAAATCATTTGAATTATTAATCACATCTGCGGCAAACATTTTTTTTTTTGAAATTTTCAAAAATTCACTTTATCTTATTTTATTTTAAACTTAGAAGGTTCTAACGAATATAAAAAAGTAATATATACATTAATAAAAACTAAAAACCATAAAATTATTTTTATCCACACTGCTGAAGGAAGTATTCATATCGTCTTTTTTTATTATCATTATTTACTTTTTATACCTTTTCATAGACTATAAAAACATAAATTACTTATTAACAAAAAACAGTTTTTTATTCTTTTATATAGGTATCTATCCTAAAAATTCATTTATTGAATAATGCTCTATTTCCAGAATCTGTTTAAAAATACAGGTTTTTAAATGATCTAAAATTTGTTTGAGTCTTAATGTGATATATATATATATATATATATATATATATATATATATATATATATATATATATATATATATATATATATATATATATATATATATATATATATATATATATATATATATATATATATATATATATATATATATATATATATATATATATATATATATATATATATATATATATATATATATATATATATATATAGTCCTGGCACTGTTACTATATTAAGCGCCCTGAACCTTTCCCTACAAGTCTTTTCTAAGATCCAGAATAATACGTCACGCTCTTTTTTGTACAATGAAGGCGCGATCGGCGTCGAAGATCGGAGGAAAGCCAAGTCATTTACATAAAAAATGAAGAATAAAGGGCCCATGACACTACCCTGCGGAATACCTAGCTGGAGGCAACCTTCTTCTAAAAAATGCTGTTCACCTTTCCTCCCAACTACCACCTTCTACCTTCGATTCATTAAGTATAATCGGACACTACTCAGTGCTGGTCCCCGCACACCATAACGCTCAATTTTCTCCAATAACATTTGGTGGTTCAGACTAATAAATGTCTTAGATAGATCGAAGAATGTACCCATGGATATACCACCCTCTTCAAAGCTACTAATGGTCTTGTTTACAAACTCATAAACAACTGCCACAGATTTTCCCTTCAGGTAGCCGTGTTAGACTGATAGGTCAATAATTTTCAAGAGCTGTAAAGTCACCCTTTTTATGAAGGGGTTTAATTAAAGCCAACCTAAGGTTGTACGGAAAAATACCATATTTAAAAGAATTATTAATAATATGGCACAAGGGGACTGCAAATTCTTCTGCACACTTTGTGATGATATTCGAAGAAAGCTCATCATAACCTGTTCTGAAGTTTCATGGATAGTGACTGGCGCCAAAAAGAAATATTTATTATTTACTGGAATATCACATGTAAAGAGACCAACATGAGGCAAATTACTCACAAGGCTCGGAGCGGCTTGAATGACAAAGTTGTTGAAGTCATTGGCAATGGTCTTTGGGTCACCAGGAATCCGGCAGTCACCATGTCCCTTGTTGACGCATGATATTATATAACTATCGCCAAACACATTTAGACTTGTTGTCGCTCTTATTTATACGGTTGCTAATTTGAGTTTTTCTCGCCTCAGCAATAAGATGATTGTAATGACGTTTCTTTTCTCTAAAAGAAAGTTTTATTTCAGGAAATGAGGTTTTACCGAATATTTAAACATTTTATTAGACCGCTATTTTGTTTTGCTAAATAGAATTCGCACTAGAATTTTATCAGTTTATCCCTGTTTCACACTTGATTTTTGTGCATAATTTGACCTTTTTAAACTATCGGCAACTCAGAAAGGGAAAATAGATGATTTGAAGTCAGTAAAAAAATGCATTTCTGCCAGGAATATTTTTCAAAAAATGTGGAATATATGTGATGAGTTTTATAATAAAGTTCAAAAAAATACTTATTAAGATATCGCATTTAACTCTAAAATGCACCAACTTTACTTTTACAATATAAAAAAAATAACAAAAGTTCCTTTTTGTTATTTTTTTTATATTGTATTTTTTTCTGTTTCAAAGAAGCTTTTTTTTGTTTATTGAAAAACTGTAGGCTTCCCAATATTCGGTTATAAAATTTAGATACATTCGATTTTAGCCTTTTTAATACAATGGTTTTCTAAAGGCCAACCACTATATTTGGTATTTGGTTGAACATCCGGCTACTCGACTAATGAGATTTCTGTTGGTAACTCACATCGACCTGTCCCACAGCAGATGTGATCGAGAATCGAGAATCGAGAATTTAAATTCACTCCGATATCCTCTTAAGATTAGTGGTCTTGGTTGCTTACACATTTTTTAAGATTAGACCCACTCGAATATTAACATTGAGGCAAAGAGAAGGTAGAGTAGGATGTAGATGTATTATTATTTTTTTAAATTACTTGTAAATATGAGCTACTTTATACCAATCCATTATTTACGAGAAAAATTTATAAAAAGCTCAATCAGATTACCGTCATCTTGATTAGTTTTTGATAATTGTTCACCATTTGATATTAAAATATACATATTATAGCATCTTCTTTGAACTAATTGTTTTTGGAAAAAAAATCTAAAAAGAAATTAATCTGTAGGAGGTACAGCGTGTCTGATTATATTTAAAAAAAAGAGGGAGAGGGAGAGAGAGAAACAGAGAGCGGAAGAGAAATAGAAAGAGAGAGAGAGAGAAAGAGATCCAATTGACAGACATATATTATACCGGGTGTTTTATTTAAAATAATGAAATTTCTGCTCATTGGTTAACTTTCCGATCGTCTTTTGTTTGCTTTTTTTTGTAAATTCTAACAATTTCGTTTTAATCCAAAAAAAATGTTTGCATTATTTGGGGTTTTTTAATAAACCTTATAGTAAACTCTCTAGAGTATAGTTTAAAATATACCCATAAACCTACTATTTACATATTTTTTAATTTTTTATAGTGACAAAAATAAATAATTTAAGGATGTTGTTCACTATGTGTAATCACCCAGTACATAAATTCATTTTGTTTAGCACTTAAAAACAAAAATTTATAAATAAAAAACATTATATTCTTTAAAAATAAATTATATTAAAAAAAATATATAAAAATATATTAAATAATTGTTCGGTCCCACTTAGTGAACTGCATATACTGGTTCAATCACAAATTTAACTTGATCTGCTGGAGTAAACTCTTCGAAGATCATGATGTCATTTGTACCTTCATGTAGTAATGGTGCAGGTAAATATAAGGTTTGTTGGGGTCCCATTTGAGCATACCTACCAAGAACAAATCCGTTTACAATTACGATTCCTTTAGTCCATTCTTCCATGTACACATAGGAATCTCCAGGAGTTCCATCAACCCACAGACTTCCTTTGTAAAGGATTGGAGAAGTGTTACTTCTGGTAGCAGGTACATCTTCCCAGTTATTTAGGTTATTGGTCCACGATTTTTTAAATTCCAGAGCATACATTGTCCAGTCGTAAATTACCTCATCATTAATTAACACGTTACCTTGCCAGATTCCTTTGTACTGTCTGTAGGCACCAACACTGACTCTACCCCAGTTTTCAACCATGATATCTAACTGAACATCCTCTAAGGCCTCGGTGTTAAGAACTAGAGTGGAATCGTTGGTTCTCCAGGTTCCATAATTATCTAGATCGGCAGCGGTTTGTAGGATTGGCGACACTCTTTGTCCATTAACCAGAACTACAACTGTATCGCACACTCTTCCTTCGATTTTAAGAACCGAGTTTGCAGGCAGACTAAGTCCAGTTTTTCTATATACTACGTATCCATAACGTTGACCACTTCCTCCATTAATATCCATTTGTTCCATAGAAACTGGCACGGATGTTTCATAGGACGAAGCTTGGGCTACTAGTCCTCCCAATTCAATCTGTTGATCCAGAGTTACCCACGGATAATAGACGCGTTCAACTAATTCTGGAGTGTCGGGTAACTTGGTTTGTATTGGATTGTATTTTGCTAAGAGTTCCTTTACCACCCAATATTTATCACCATAATCTCCATTTTCTGCTAGCGGTGCTCCATAGTCGTAACTTGTTGTTATTGGCATAAAATCTGAAAAAGGAAAACTAAATAAAGCCACTTTGGTTCTTGGAATAAAAGTTAAAATAGAAATACACTTCGTTTTCAGAGCGCTATGGATATTTGTGCCCTTTTTCTAATCTTAAAATTTAGAAGTGATATGCTTAAATATAATATGGAATAAGCATATTGCATTTGTTCTTAGCGAATCTCTGAATGGTTAATTTTTGTAATAGAACACAAATTATAACTATTTGCTACGGGAAATGATAGAATATGAAAGAAAGAGTGAAATGTAAAATGTGATATTAGTCAAAAATATAATACAGTAAAATTATCTCTAAAAATCTGGAAATAGATTTAGATAACACTAGAATGTAAATACAATTTTTGTGACATTGTCTTCTGTTTTTAACATTTTTAAAAACATCATTTACAAAATCTGTCACAACCTAATAAAACTCCAATTAATATGTTAAGGGCTTTATGTACTTTGCTATACACTCAGTCCAAATCACCTTTTATTATTATATTTGGTTATTTTCATAATTTCTTGTTTTTACTTCTTTACCCGTTTTAAATATATAAAAACTAATTCACTAGAATTTGATATACCAACCTGTATTTAAATCATCGTATGCTAAATTTCCTGCACCACTCAGAAATCCAAAGTTAGTACCTCCAATAAACATGTACATGTTCACTGATGCCGGAAAAGCGAGGATAGTTTCGTAATTGGTCCGGACGTTCTCCGCGGTTTTGTTCTGATGTTTTTCAGACCAATAGTCGAACCACCCTTTAAAATGAGTTAGTTTAATAGAGTAGTTAGTATTATCTAACCCAACCTTTTAAGAAAGTTGGGAAACTTTTATAGTCGCTGAAATACACAAAAATACATACAAGTCAAAAAACTAGTAGAACTTTCTTAGTTACAGTTTTCAAAGAGTTACTGCAATTATACCTGTATGCAAGATGTTAACAAAATAAATCTGAATGGTGCGACTTGATTATTCAGATAAAAACGGCCGTTGTATTTCTTTTTTATATAAAAACCTTATTTTGATATGGAATTAACAGAATGGTCTCAAATCTGCGAGCAAATTCGCCCACTTGTGTTTTCTGTAGAGATACGAAAAATGATGCACAAAGACACAGGTAGCAATACATATTATTAAAATTTTAACACTCCAAATGGCTCCATTTTGTGGAGCGCAGCACCCCGTATTCCGTTTAGAAATCTGGTAAAATATTGAGCTTTATTGACAATAAAATGTATTAATATTTTAGTGCTCGAAATCGCCTTTTTCTAAAAGGGGGGCGCTTATGTAGCGGTTTCATAGTTACATGTTCATTTTTTAAATAATTTCATGAATTACTTCGCGAAGCCGTTTCCAAATAACTGGAGATAATTTTCTCTTAGTTTTTTTTGTTTTTTTTTGCGAAATCGTTTCTGCATACGCCACATCGCAACATTTATCTAAATTCCTTAACAAGGAAATTCGAAATCTTGATCGCTTCGGCAGCTACTTGTTCGCAATTTTTCCCCGATCCTGGCAATGATCTCTTTGTGCTTCAAAATATAAAAGAACATTCAAAATTATATTTGTTTTATCCTTTTAAGTTAATATATTCAAATAATTATAATTAAATTTCTAATAATTTTTTGACTCATCTAATTAAATGTAATTGGATCAAGACAGAATTTGCCTTGGTATATTTCCAGTACTATAAATAAACAAACAAACAAAAGTTTGCTTTAATGTCGCAGAAAAATTGTTACAATTTTATGGACAAAGCGAAATTTACCTAACAAAAACAATGAAAAAACGAAATATTGATTGAAAAAAAATCATTTTTCGATAGGTCAATGCAAATACATAAATTATATATATAACATTTGTTATATTCGTAACATTGCCGTAAAGCAGTTAATGAAGAGATGCCCTAGCAAAAGAAAATGCGAGGTGAATAATTTCGATGACATAGAAATTAAAATTACGCGAATTTAAATTCTATTTTGTTCGTTATACAAGCAAAATAAGTGAAGTTAAACAAAAAGTGTACTGAACTAATATAGTAATTAAAGCGTATTAGAAAAAAAAAAAGAAAATGTATAACTTTAGTCTAATATGTAACAGAAATAATTAATGTTAACGGACTATAAGACAGATCATTCTTTATAAAATATTTTCAATTTCCTTGCAGCAACATGATTTAAGTAAACAAGCAAATGAAAAACATTTTAATGACATTATTCATTATAAAAATCAACAACGCAGTAAAAACGTCTTTCAATGAGGTAGACTTATATGTTTTCTTATCAAACAGACGGTTTCTAAAATAAATAATGCAGGAAGTGTTAATATTTCATGTTTTTTAAATAGTATTGGCAAAGCGCTCTATTATTTAGACCAAACAAATAGCGGATTGCTCTCTTTTCAAGCCTAAAAATACTAAGAAATTGCTCGGTGGTACAGCAGCTTCAAAAGGGAAGGCAATAGCGGAGATGGGATTCGAATAGAGAGAAATAAGTAAGTCTGGCAGAAGATACGTCCAGTTCTTTTGAAACCGATCGAATGTCAAAGCAGGCGGTAGAAAGATTTTTAGTTAAGGTATCATTATGCTTTGATCATTTTAGGTCGTTATTTATATTCAAACCCAGGAATTTAACCGACTCAACGTATTTAATATTGCTGTTAAGTAGCTCAAGTGGTTGTAAAGTCCTCTTGTAAGATAAGGCCACCGTTTCAACCACATTAAAGCAATGGAAAGATGAAATGATGATGATTGATGAATCCAATAGAAAGATCTGCGAGGTTGGAGTTTGTACACATTATATAAAGATCTCTGAACAAATATTAGATATAGGTAATTTCAGAATCACTGATAGTTGAATATTAATATTGTACAATATTATCAGTGCCAGTGACAATTTCCAGAAACTGTAAAAGGATAGATAGAACTGCTAAACTCAAAGAGATATGGAAAATCTTAGAATTTCTAGACAGAGACTTAAGCATCCTTAGAGTTTAGTCATCATTTGCTTTATACGAATATGAGTATGCAATAATAGTAGCCGACTTTTTAGAGTAATATTATCAACAGAATATTAAGATAAACTTTTTAGTTCAATGTTGAGAATCGAGCCTGCATTTGAAAACATTCAGATCTATTTGATTATGCATGCACTGACATTATTCGCAGGTGGGTTTGTTCTAGTTGTAAGTTACGTTACTATGTTTATACTCTTAAGACTAACAGAATCTTATAATATACATAAACAATCAATATTTAAATGAATAAATAATATTACCAGACCAATACTCCATGACCATTACAGGACGTCCAGGTTGAAGAGCCTTAAGATCCGCCAAGTTGGTTTCGACATCAGAGTCAAAATTGCCAGTCATATAAAAATACTCCGTGTACGTCCCATCGGTCCCCTTCCATGGATTATCAGATGTCACTAGTAGTTCCACAATACCTAAGTAAATTATGGTCAATTAAAATCATTATTGCTATTTGCGTGATATATTAAAGAATATATGTGTTTTTTATATTCGTTTGGGAACTTTATTTAAACAAGAATAGTTTATCAGAAAATCGATAAACGAAATATCGAGTTATATATCAATTTCTCATAGAATTGTATTTGCCTAGAATGTACTATAAAATCAATTATCCTGATTTAATGAAGTAAAGAAAATATAGTATCAAGACTTACTCAGCAGTAAAAATGTATTGAAGAGTTCTGTTGCTTTTGCCTTTTCAGTAGATGTAATATATTGTATAATTTAAGTCAACGCATCTTTTATTTTATAGCGTTTCTTTTACTATTCATGGGTCTTTCGTTATATTGGGGAAATATTGTGCTATTTGTTTACATTTGCCACCTGTTTCTTGGCGATTGTGAAAGAAGAATAATTTTTGTAAGAACTCATTTTCGTGGACCTTTCTTTTTTGCTTAAACTCACAAAGTTTCGATCAAAAACGTTATCAAGTAAAAACTGCACTTAGTTGTTGAAATGTCGTCAGTTAAAACAATATGATAATGCAAGCCGTAAAAAAATGCATCATTTCAAAATGTTAACTTCAAGATTGAAAATTATTCTTGACAATAAGCTTATAGTATTTTATCATTTTTATCCTCTTTGCTATTCTAGTTTTTAAATGTCGGTTTTTGCATGAGGGGTAATACAAAGCTTGGGGTTTTCGGAGGTAATACCACTATTTCTTCAAAATTACCGATAATTTTTCCTGAAAGCGTGTTGTTCTAACACTGCACGAGTTTATTTTCTTTTTCATTGACACACTTAATAGTGCGATTATCGGTGTCCAAACAGAGAGGTTATTTTTAACTCCAAATTAATTTTTCATGAAAAATGGGTTTATTTCAATTTGTGTATAGAAAGAAAAAATATTTCAAGCTAATGGTTTTATACTAAATTCTAATAGAAAGCAATGGCTGTGTTTTCAAAAACCACACAATAATCCCCGTAGGAAGTTAAAAAAATGAAAAGTTGTGTCCGATTATTCCAAACAGAGGTTACAAAATGTTCTGCTGTAAAATTGGATTTGGACGCAAACATTTTTAAAAGCCTCTATGGGATTATTGCTATAATCCTTGCTACTGTGGAAATATCGCAGTAATTTTTGCTACTGGAGAATTACCACTTATAATCTCCCTAGTGCTTGAATCATTGTCGGAAATTTTTTCGAGTGCACGAATTTTTAAAAACTTAAAAAATTCGTGGCCGAGAAATAATTTACGAATATTAAGTGATAGCGTTAATAAAAGGCAATAATACCTAATACAACAATATTTAACGAAAACTCTTTTTTTTCCAAGTTCAAAACACCTATATAAAACACTTTCCACCTATTTTAGTTTCACGAAACTACTAAACTATATTTGTTTAAAACACATTTATTAATTAAATACATAATATTGTCAATACTGAATCCATTGGTCAGTGTTACTAAAAACTCAATTAGATATGGCGTATTTCTTGAACAACTTAAACTAGCCTTAATAGTTCCAATTTAAAAAAAAGGATGAAACCAAAATTGGAAACTATTGCCCAATCAGTTTGCTCTCGGCATTTTCTAAGATTTTTGAACGTGTAATGAGTGATCGCATTATGGAATTTATGTTAATTCATAATATTTTTAATGAGGTCCAACACGGGGGTAGGTCGACACAGACAGCTATTTTTGAGTTTACTGGGTATACTGAGGTCACTTGATTACGGACAAATCCCTGTGGGAGTGTCCCTAGATCTATCAAATGCCTATGATACTTTAAATTATAATATTTTGCTCCAAAAATTACATTTAGACGGCATACGAGGAACATTTCTAGAGTGGAACAAATTCTATCTTTCAATCAATGGCCGAGAATATTAGTGAGAGGGAATATTTGGTTTGCGAAAAATAAATTAATCCTAAGTAACTTGAAAACAATAATTATTTAAGACAAAAAGGTCAACATTAAATGAACCAAAAACTATCTCTATTGATAATAACGAGCTAAAACAGTACTAAGTTCCTGCGATTGGTCTTAGACAGTAACTTATCATAGAATAATCATGTAAAATGCATAGATACTAAACTAAGTAAAACTTGTTACATGTTGCGTATTTTGTGTAGATATCTGGACAGTAAAACTTCTAAAATGATTTATTACGCAAACTTTGGAGTCACATGTCAAGTATAGCATTGTCCTATATGGCGGCTGCAGGGATGTGGAGGGGCTGTTTATATGTCAAAAAAGAGCCATACGAACAATTTTTTCACTAAACGTAAGAGAAACATTTACAGGAAAATTTAAACAAAACAGGCTTCTCACTGTCCCAGCAATATACATACAGGAATGTATTTTGTTTTTGTATAAGAATCGATCCTTGTTGATGATAGTAAACTTCAAAGTGCATATTCATCCAGGACAATGAATTACACTTTTGCAAAACACAGACTAATACTGTATGAAAGTGGCGCCTACTACAGTTGTATAAAGTTTTACAAAAGCTTACTTCATCATGTCAAAATTGTTCAGAACATCAAAAAAACTGAAGAAAATAATATTTAAATTACTAGTAGACATTGAACCATATAGCAGAATGAATGTTTCCTAAAAGTTGTCAATAGGTAGTGGTATGTTTTTTTTGACACTATTTCATTTTATGTTATTTGAATAATGTAATTTTAAAATAGGGAATTTTTATTGTTATTATTATTATTATATTGTTTTAAATAAATTTTTGTTTGCACTAAAATAGGGAGAACGTTATTTTTTTCATATACTAAAGTGTTAAATGCGAGGTATACAACACCTACTTACATATAATTGTGAAAAACATGACGTTTCACCCATTTTAGTTATAGGAAACTACTAACAATTGTTTAAAACAAATGTATACTATTTAAATAAAGTTTTTTTGAACTAAAATTGGTGGAATGTTGTTTTTTACGTTATATTAATTAAAGGATGGTAGTCTAATTTTATTTTTGTTGCTTAGGTTATGGGCTCGGGTTCAAAGCGCATTTACCCATATTCTAATTGTTTATTTCGTGGGTGCTCGGAAAAATCGTTTACTCGTGATCTTATCCGAGCATCCAATGTCGGCCGGACGGGCTCTACAGTTTGTCGAGTCCAAACCTCAGCCATATCGTCCATTTGAGAGGGTATGTGATGGCGGGAAGTGCGAATTTACCCCCATACTACAATTTTGACAACTGTCAAAATATATTTTCCTAAAGAAATTACGCCACTAGAAGTTATGGAAAAGACAGTTTTTTTGACAGATGACATTTCTTTTTAATAAATTATTCCTCTAAAAGAACACAGGACTATGAAAACCGTATTTAGAAATTTTAAGCAGTTTATTAGTTATGGGAAAAAACATGTTTTTAACAGCTGTCAAAATATTTTTTTTATCATATTGCTACCTACTGTGAAAAACCGTATTTAAAAATTTTAAGCACTTTAAGTACGGGGACAAAACATTTTTTTGACACCTGTCAAAATATTTTTTTCCAATAAATTACTCTACTAAAAAACTGTATTTAAAATTATTAAGCAGTTGAAATAGTACGAGGAAAAACAAATTTATTTTGCTGCTTTCAAAAACATTTTTTTAAATAAATTACACCCTTAAAAGTTACATTAAATATCCTATTACCAAAAACCTCAAATCAATACATTGAATCCTATAATACACTAAAGTACCTAACTAAAATATCTATGTCTGTGTCATAGAATCCCGAAGTTAGAGGGAAAACACTTACCATTGGTCAACATGAGTTCTCTTAAATGCCACAAATAGTTGTGATCCTTGTAACCAGTCAGTGCGTATTCGTTCTCAACTTGGAACATTATGATTGGACCCCCTTTGGTAAATTGGTAATTAGCTAAGATTGGCATCAGTACATTAAACCACCTATGAATAAAATTAAATTTAATTGTTTCTGTTTTTTTTTCCAATATTTTATCAAGAAATAAGTCAAGATAGTTTGGTGTATTGAGCCGTTTTTTAAATTAAGTAGCTTGGAAGAGCGCTTTTAGTTTTTAGTTAGTGTTTTTTTGCAAGATATACAGAGATTAAAAAAGTTGTCTAATGACAATTAAAAAATTGATTATTTAGGAATCTACATCTAATAAAAAATCAGTAAAAAGTTAAGTCGGGGGATTAAATAAAAGTAACAGTTAGTAGTCTTTAAGAACTCTCTGTGTATCTGCAAAATTATACGGATGACTAATTTATATTAAATATCCACTTGAAATATAAAATCCTTTGAATAAGATACAGACAACTATTTTTTTACTGATTAAATTAAGATTATTGATTTATAATACAAAAAACAGTATATTTTACTTTACCCTGAACCCTTTCCCTTGTTATTATTCATTACTTTTATTAGGAATAGCGAGGTGTGACACAATTTAGTTCAACACTTAATAATTTAGAAACACATATACGTATACTATCTACATGTTTATTGGGCACCATTTTGGATTCGTACCAATATTTTACAAGTTTCTACCTATGACGCACTTGATTCTAGAGCATAATTTAAAATAAATTGAATAAGCAGTTTTAACCCCGACTTTTTTGTTTTTTTGCTATTTTGTTCCGTCATGTTGAATTCGAACCAGTTTATCCTTATATGACATTTATTTTTTGTGCAAAATTTGAAGTACTTTGAATAGGAAGTTTTATTTACGTTGATTTTTTTAACATTTTCGACATTTTTACTAGTTTATCTTTATATAGCACTTTATGCTTGTACAAAAATTTGAAATTAACTTAATAAGGAGATTTTTCAGGCTGATTTTTTAAATATTTTACCGTCGTCTTAGATTCATATCAAAATGTTACCAGTTCATTTCTATGTTAAACTTGATTTTTTAGTGCAGAGTTGTATAGAATAATTAGTTTTTTAGTAATAATTTTTTTAACATTACACCGGACCGACATTTTGTTCCGCCATATTGCATTTTTACCAAAATGGTACCAGGTCATCCCCGTATGACTATTATCTTTCGACCAAAATTTCGTCAATCAAGTCAATCGGGTAAGTAATTTTGTAGTTAGGCCAAGAACTGACTATCAGGCAGACCGACAGAATTGAGAAAATATGTTTTTTAGCATCTAGGGATGTTAAAACGTGAAGATATAATAAGACCTGCGAGGATGATTTTTTTCACGATTACAAACATTTTATTTGTCAGTCAACTTGTTCCGCCATCTTGAATTCGTATCACAATTTTACCGGTTCGTTTCCATATGACATTCAATTCTTGCACAAAATTGGAAATCAATCTAGTAAGTAGCTTTTTCAGTCAATCGGGTAAGTAATTTTGTAGTTAGGCCAAGAACTGACTATCAGGCAGACCGACAGAATTGAGAAAACATGTTTTTTAGCATCTAGGGATTAAGAAGTCATGGTTCTTGGGATTAGACCGTGTCAAATTGGAATTACTATCCGACTTTACTCCACGAGATCTGAACACTGAATAAGCTCGAAGAGATTCAAGCGGGCTTTTATACCCGACTTGTGCTCGACGAACTATGACCCTGTGTTAAGATCGTTTTCCACGTATGGTGGAGACCGTAACCCGTGTCTCTATTGAATTTTTTTTTGTATGTTTAAATATTTCAATAGATTCTCTAACTTTTCGTTTATAAAAACCTGGAACCGATGCTAGAACCTTGGTTTCCTTTACATTTATGAAATGGCCAGTGTTATGCTGGTGTTCAGCTACAGCAGATTGAACGATTTGTTTCTTTTTAATACATCGTTCATGTTCCTTAAGTCTAGTTGATATTGAGCGTCCTGTTTCTCCCACATACACCTCTCCACAGGAGCAAGGAATTTTATATACTCCTTCTGTTTGGAAAGGTACAAGATCTTTCGGGGATCGCAAGCATTGTCCAATCTTTTTATGTATTGTATTGAAGATTGTACGTATGTTGGACCGCCGAAGTAATCGTCCTATTTTGTCCGTAGTGCCATGTATGTAGGGAAGAACAACACTACCTAATGGTAGCTCTTTATCATTTTCCTTTGGCGGAGTTGGTTTACTATATCTTTTAAATGAACGCATAATATCTTCAGTGCAATAGCCATTCCCTCTGAGAGCTTCGGTCAGTTTCAATGTTTCCGATGTTAAAGAATCTTGATCAGAAATCAAAATAACTCTGAATACTAGTGAGCTAATAACCGATTTCTTTTGTGCTGGATGGTGATGAGAATTTGCATTTAAGTATCTATTTGTATACGTCGGTTTTCTATACACAGAATGTCCTAATGTACCATTTTCCTTCCTTAGTAATTCCAATTTGACACGGTCTAATCCCAAGAACCATGACTTCTTAATTGACCAAAGCCGTGAAAGCTTCCGTTCTATGTTAGCATCTAGGGATGTTAAAACGTGAAGATATAATAAGACCCGGAAGGATGATTTTTTTCACGATTACAAACATTTTATTTATCAGTCAACTTGTTCCGCCATCCTGAATTCGTATCACAATTTTACCGGTTCATCTCTATATGACACTTAATTCTTGCACAAAATTGGAAATCAATCTAGTAAGTAGCTTTTTCAGGCTGTTTTTTAAAATATTTTATTAAGCCGCCATTTTGTTTGAACCTCTTGGATTTTTACCAAATTTGAACCAGTTGATTTTTACCTAATTTCCATTTGAACCGGAAGTGAATTTTTGAAATTCTTAACCCTCAATTGTTTTCTGTAAAAATGACCATCAACATGGAAAATGGGGAACATTAAAGCGCTATTTTCTCATAGATAGGTATATCATATAATACATGTTTGGATGTAGAATTTTTCGTACAATTTAAAATTTAGATCCTATACAGGATGTTCTATTTAACATAATGAACTTGATATCATTTCCCGGAAAATTGAAAGTACCATTAGGATTCTCTTGCATGTAAATTTTGCGTCTAATACATCACCCCAAAATTTCAAATAAATCGATAATTTTTATTTCTAACGAAGAGGCAGCTGTCCAATGATCTGATTGACACACGGTATAACGTATAGAGTATTCCATTTAAAAAACCTTTTTTTAAATGTCATCTAAAAATTTTGTATAATTAATTTTTCTTCACTGCAATAGTTTTTAAAACCCCTAAAGCTTTTTTATTTAATATTTCTTGCCAGCTTTTTTGTTACCTGCACCTTTCTAGATTTGAAAACTTCTTCTAAATAAATAATATGAACACTGTAGTAGTATGATGAACTTCGCTAAGAGGAGGGTTAAAACTGTTCTGAGGCGATTCTAGGTACTTTAAATAAGATAGAATAAGCTATATAGATTCCATACTTTAAATGATAGAGCCCATATTATGCGTATATTGTAACCCTTCTAACACCAGTTCTGAATGTGTTCAAGTAAACAAAAGTTTTTACGAAACTTGTAATGGATAAGAATAATAATAATTTTTATTTGAACATTTTTTCTGTACCGGATTCAAAGAAAACTAAAAAATATTTTTCGGTCCGAAATATTCCAGCTTTCGTTTTTAGGTTTTAGGTGTTACTGGAATATTTAATAAAGAACCAGTTGAATGTGTGTCGTATCTCCACTTGATTTTCGACAATACAGACAACGTATATGAAGAAATTTATATATTTCTTGCATAGAAACATCTAATATGAACAATATATGCATTTTTGTGTGGAACTTAATTAGAATGTCATAAAAATAAAAAATTACCTTGTAACATAATCCATATAATACTGGTTATCAGTCCTAACCCACAGTTTTTCACCATCTCTGAGAATAAAGCTTGGGAAACTTCCAAATTCAAACTCAGCAGAAATAAAAGGACCGGATCTCATAATTACAAACAAGTCCTCCTCCTGGGCTGTTCGAAGAAATTCTTCAAGGTAAAGAAAATCCTCCATCTCTGAGCCGCCGCCCCCGAAATCAAATACACCTAAAAAAAATGGGTGTTCAGAACAATTTTGAGGTACCGTTTAGGAAAACTATTATAGTCAAAAATCGTGCCGTTTTCCCTTAATCTGCAAGTCTTTAAATCTCGCATCGATAAACCTTTCCTCTCTTCACCTAATTTAATAAGATTTTTTTGGCAATTAATTAAAAGATCATAAATAATTTTTTACATTTGACTATATTCTTATAGGAAACATGCATCATAATGTAATGCTTAAAACGGTATATGTAGTTTTTCGTCAGAAATTTGCCTAAAACAAATGCAAAAATTAGGTATTTAAAAAATGCATTTGATTCAGTTTGATTAAAACGTCAGGTAAATATATTATAAGTATAATAATATATATAAGTTACTTTTCTATCAATGAAAATGGAATAAATTTACGTAGTTACGTTCTGTAAAAACATACAACAGCTTTAAATAAATATATTACTTTTTTTCTAAATATCGTGAAAGAAAAAAGAAATAATGAGAACAACATATTATGTTTACTTTCGCCTATTACATCTCAGGGGAACTATAGCTAATATATACTTAATACCTTTTAAAATTATCATATGTGTACTTATAGCATTTTTACTGGTCAGATTCTCGTTAATTTACTCGTTGTTCTTGATATATCCTTAATTAAAAGTATAGTTTTTGGTTTGTGTTTGTCATATTTTTATTGTAGCCATTGGTTCTTATCTACGCCTTTTTTAATAACTAAGAAGATATTCCATATAAGATAGCCTTCTCTCTTAACCTACAATTTAACTGTGCAAAATTGTATTAATAGAAAATCTAGCCATCTTATGTGTCCGAATGTATCGAGAGTAGGGATGCAAATGAAATTGCGTCTTGTCTTAGATTGGTTAAAGAAATACATTTTATTCTGATACATATGGAGGTGAGATCAAATATTAACGTAATTTCAGGGTTTCAAAATTAAATTAATTTTCACTCCACTTTAAAAATAAAAGACGACAAATTCTTTATCTCTTCTATACTGATTTGTAATGTGACGTCAATCAATGTAATTGAAGGGGTAAAAAATCTCCTATTGAAATTCATTTACCCAAAGTTGGTATCAGTTGGTAAGGAAAGCTATTAAAAAAAAGTTATTTCTGTTTAACCAATGGAAATTGAACATTTTTATATTTTTATACATTTTTCTGATCTTAAAACCAAAATTCATCAATTATTCAAAAAAATTGGAAATTTCCTTTATCCTGAACTTCTCTCGTTATGAGGCTTTCCTTTTATTAGGAATAGTGAAGTGTTACCCAATTTAGTTCCGCACAATCTTTTATATTATATAATATATATTCTGTCTTCAACCATTTTTATTGTGCGCCATTTTGTTCCTCCACATTGAATTCGTAACAATATTTTAACATTTTCTACCTATGTTTCACTTGATTTTTTGGGCACAATTTAAAATAAAATCAGTACACTAATTTTCTTAAGACAGCTATTTTGTTCTTTCATGTCGAAATCGTACCAGTTTATTCCTATTTAACATTTAATTTTTGTACAAATTTTGAATAAGAATTTTGTTTTATGTTGACTTAAATATTTATTTATGTGGTCGCTATTTTCTTCTGCCATTTTGAATTCGTACTACAAATTTACTAGTTTTTCTCTATATCACACTTAATGCTTGCACAAAAGTTGAAATTAATTTAATAAGTAGTTTTTTCAGGCTGATTTTTTTTTTAATATTTTATGAGGCCGCCATCTTATATTCGTACAAAAATGTTACCAGTTTATTTCTTTTGGAGTATTTTTTTTAACATTTTACTCATATAGAGTTTAAACAAAAAATCAATGACAAAATTCGTCTGACATATTGACGCCGCCATTTTTAATTTAAAATCATAATAGTATATTGTACAGTTTTGAAAATAGCTCTTTTTACATGAACGTGACACGAGTGTGAAAATAATATGAGTAGGTTATTTTTATTTCAAACATTTATTTTTAATAAGTATCTACTTCTCGCTAAGCACTTTGTTTGTTGTTGCAATTTTGAAGTGTACATTTTCGAGGGTCCTTGCTTTTTATTAACAATACAAACAAACCACTTATATAATTATTTTCTCTTTATCACTGATACCAAATTGACGAATCTCAAAATTAAATTAGGTTTTAACTGCGATTATGGTATAATTGCTATATCATTTTGTTAATTTAAAGTTAGATATAAAATTCATTTCACTACATTCAGGGTTTCTAAAAGATTTATTGCAGGCTGAAAAAAATTAAAACAGCGCACGTTTTTAATTCGAAAATACTTATTCAAGTAATTATTGTAACAATATGGCTTATTAAGTCGATATACGTAAAATACTGGATGGCCCATCCAAAGGTATCGCATTATATTGCTGAATAACTCAAAAACTAAGAAAGGTATCAAAACGCGGTTTGGACAGAATTGCTAAAATTTTTTTAAAAGTTTTCTTTGACGGTGTATTTTTTCGAAATAAGTATTCATTTTAATGGTTATTACTCGATTATTTTAAATCGAACACTTTGTATATTTTATCACCAGAAGATTGCATGCTCTTTTTACTTTTCAAAAATGTATGCATTGCTTTAATTTATTATTAGTTTAATTTATTTAATTTTTTTCAATTCGAATTACTTAATCACATTTTTTGTTATTTATCAGTTCCAGCAATGAATGTTGGATCCCTCCTTCACATAACTCCAAAAAAAAATCAGGGACAGACATATCAGGAAAATAAGGTGGCCACTCTATTGGACCACCGGCCAGAATATTCTTTGTTGACAGATTCTCAAGCAATCCTCGAAAAACGCGCTGGAGCGCCTTGTTTTTGAAAAACAACATTTTCAATTCCGTCCTGATACAAAGAAGAATGGTCCATAATTTTTTGTCGAAGAAATGCCAAACCAGACGGACACTTTTGGTGAATCTCGTTCAAACTCATTAAAAGCACGTGGATTCTCACTTCCCCAAATACGACAGTTATGCTTATTCACTCGTCCACGTATGTGGGAAATAGATTCATCTTGATCTAGGGTATACTCGGAATAAGTCTAAAATTGTTTCGGACAAAATCATTCGATTTCCATAACAACAACAATGTTGAATGCTGGATGGTCCTAAGTTTTTTCTGGACTGAGCTATTTCTTCTAAATGTTTGAGCCCATAGCAAAATAGTTCTTCTTGAAGGTGGATTCCTATTAAAAATTGTAGGGTTTACTGCTTGTATTTTTTCTAGTAAAGGAAACATTTTAATTTAAAAGTTGGACAGGATTTTCATTAAGGTAACGGCGACACTGTCATCTTTTCGTTGTTAGGAAACAACGCAGAATAATAAAACACACAACACATTTTATTAGTTCACAAACCTGTATTTCCTGTTGTCTAGTTTGAAGACAAATAAAACAATGTATACATTTTAAAAAAAGTAGAAAAGTCAGGAATTCCTCTGGTGATAAAATATACAGGGTGTTTTGAGTTATTCAGCAATAAAATGTGAGACCTTTGGACGGGGTAACCACTACAAGATTGATAAGGCAAACGGAACTGCCCATAAAATTATGCATAATACACCAAATGGACAAGACATAACATTTTGGTAAAAATCCAATATGGCGGAACTAAATTGAGGTCTAGTAAAATGTTAATAAAATTATTACTAGAAAACTACTTTAAATTTGATACAAAAATCCAGTGCGACTTAGAAATGAACTGGCAAAATTTTGGTACAAATCCAAGTTGACAAAACAAAATGGCGGCTTAATCAAATGTTTAAAAAAATCAGTCTGAAAAACTATCTAGATAAAGAAAAGAAGTGATATAAATTATAAACTGATAAAATTTGTATACAGATTTAACCGGCCTAATAAAATTCTGTGTAAAAAACTACTTCCTCAAATGATTTTAAATGTTGCTTAAAATGATGAGTGATATATGTGAAAATTGGTTAAATATTGGTACGAATCCAATATGATGTAGCAAAATGGCGGTCTAATAAAATGTTTGAAAAACAATTTTAAAAAAATCTATGATCCTATTTAGTTTCGCATATAGCCAATTAGTTGTTACATATATAAATTGTGTTATCTTTCACTTTTCTAGACAAAAGGAGTGATTTATTATGAGAGAATTTCATGGTAATTGGTAAAACCAATGTGTAAAAGAACCGGAAATTGCCTACAAAAATTAATGAAAATAAATGTGTTAATATTAAAGATAATGATTATGTGTGAAATTTAAGACGATGATAATTCCCTGTCCATAATAAATGGAAATATTTATAAAGTTTACCGTTTTTTTTGTAATAAAATTACATTAATTACTTTTTATAATTTTCTTTCAGAATGCATATACGTTGTAATATCATATTCATAACAGTTCATTCTTAGTGTTTTAAAGTAAAATTTTTAACTACTTTTTTGCATCTTGTATTTTTTTATTAGAATAATTTAATTTTCATTAAACTTATTATTTTTGTTTTTATTTAATTTAGTTTTTAAATTCCATGTGTTTTCGAAACAGAAAATTTTTTAGTTCCTTTTTATTGCAATCATTTTATTTTGGTCTTTGTGTTTAGTAGCTGGGTCTGCTATTTAGACGGAAAACGCATTCTTACAGATGAATTTCGAAAATAATAATATGTTCTTTCTTTAATCGTCATGGACTTTTGTAGATTCTTATTTTACTATATTTTAGTAATTGTAGCATTCTTATATATTGGGATTAAAATAAATAAAATTTTTAATGAAATCTGAAAAATATCATTGGTTTTTCTTTCACATCATACATTGACTAGAAAGATTTAGAACGCTATGTGATTGTAGTTAACGGCCGTATACTACCAATAGTATAAAAAAATAAGGGGGATTCGGCCAAAAAGCCTATATAACATTTATTTTCTAATAAGCCAAGCTTTTCGAATTAATTCATTTCTCCTTTAGGGCTCTATAAATAACATAATTTTCAGAATATTTAAAACTTCTTTTACAGTTACACTAGGTACAATAGGTACTTACACTAATTAAAATGCAAAGATAATTTTGAATGTATTTTCAGAAGTTATAAAGTATAAAATTGGGTAGATTTTTACTACTAATAAATTTGTCTTTATTTGACAAGAAATAAACAATTTGAAATCAATTATTTTTGTATAAAATAATGACAGAAATAGCTTAAATATGTCAAACGCATAATATATAAAAATAAACGGGGTACGTTTAAAAATGTTTAAAACTAGATAATATGTTATACAGTATATGGAGCAAAACTTTGAAGGTAACTTGAAAAAGGAAATATTTATTACATTTTAAGCAATTATTCGTCATCTAAATTTAAAAAATAAGAAGAAACGGAACTTAAGTTGTCAATATCGGTTTTGCTAGTGTTATGTTCGGTGTGCAAAATTTTTGTTCCGTTAAAATTATATGTATGTCTCGTATCTATAATAAGTTCTGAAAGAACACAAGATCGATTATTAAGTTTTGCATCACTTTTGTGTAATGCAGTTCGTTTTGTTTGACTAATATATTTTTTATCGCAATTTGAAAAAGGAGTGAAATTAACGCAATTATACTGGTTTAAAACATGATCGTTATCTTTTAATTTACTACACAAAATACCAATGGTTTTAACATTACGTTGTGCTATTTTTACATTTTCTGTTTTAAAAATTTTAATAATCTTAAAATGAAATTTTGAATATAAAGAAAGAAACTGACTAAAATCTTCCATTTTTAGATACTAATGTCATAAAAGCTCAAAATAATAAATTACTTACAGATTAATATATCCAACCTACCAATTCCAGTAGATATATTAATTATAAGTCATATAATAGTAACAAAATGAAAATTAATTTAATCTTAACTTTAAAAAATAGAATTGAAAAATTAAAACATCCAACGTTAAAGCGAAAAAATTTCAGAATATTCCAACAAATTTTAGCAGATAACTCATACCCAAGTATACTTATTAAAAAGGTATCCAATTTTATACTTTAAAAATTTTGAAAATTCATTCAAAATTGTCTTCACATTTTAGTTAGTGTGTCTTTTATTTGTAAAAAAAGTCCTACATTTTCTATTCATGGAGCTCTGAAGAAGAAATGATTTATTTTGAATGCTTTGCTAATTAGAAAATAAATGAAAAATATATAATATATATATATATATATATATATATATATATATATATATATATATATATATATATATATATATATATATATATATATATGATAGTATGTTTTCATTCCACGTACACCGTCATAACAAGAAAATAATCCTTGTTTGGAACATGTTCTGCATCACAGCAGACACAATGATCCATTTTAGTCAAACGACGATCGCGATTTCGCTCTTATTAGAGCTCATCAGGCCGCCATAGACTAGCGAGCCCCGTGTAGGGCAAAGGCACAAAATGGAATCACAAAAACAACTACTCCGCTGGCTAATACCACGACCGGCATTGAATTACATGTATATATATATATATATATATATATATATATATATATATATATATATATATATATACATTATCAACTTACCAGATTCATATTCATGTAAATTCCAGGCAATATAAGTTTCTACAGCTATAAATCCTGCAGCTCTAAGTTTCCTTAGTCTATCTCTCCAGTATGCTCTTGGTACTCTGAAATAGTGGATGGCCCCGCTGTAAATTGTTATATTTTTTCCATTAAGGAAAAAGTTGGGTTCATCGGCCGACAGTCCAGAGTGAATGCCATCTGCGGTAAAATATTCATAATTGGTTGGGAGATCACCAGCAACAGAGGCGAGTGTTATCGCTAGAAATGTTGCTAATGCAGGTAACATTGTAAATAAGTATATTGTGGACGAATCGATATATGTTGACAAATATAACTATATATATTATATTTTGACTGATAAAAATCCCCCACTTCAGAATAAAGGAATGTTAAGTAGTATTAAATAATAATAGCCCATTTTCGTCATTTTATAAACATGTAACTTATATAAAATGTAAAAACAATAACTATTTTTTACAAACAAGGATCTGTCAAATACTTTTTCACCTCCACCGAGATTATTATTAAAATACTGTTTATGAGTGACTACTTCACTGTAAGTAGGGATCAGAGTTTATATGTAGATAAGGTTTTTATCCAGTTTTTCAAAAGTAGAATTTAAACGTGAAACGTTAGTGTTTTTCTCTTAGATAAGCATTGCTTTTCATCGGTATTACGGATTACAAATCAGTTCCAAGTATTGGTATTTTTTAGAACTTGATACATTGTAATTTGACACGTGAAACAATTAAGGATGGAAAAACTGAAGTGCAGATTCCTTCTACCGAGTTCTCCGATTGGGTGCGACGTACGTTGGATAATAACAGGGGTTGTAACATAATTCTGCATTTGTTAACTTGTATTTCACTACAACATCTTCATATATTTCTGCGTTACTGCTAATTTAATGGGAAACACTAGATGTGTTTGTTTTATTTTAATTTATTACGATATTTAAGTACAACTTGTCAAAATAACGCATTCTACACATCGATATATTATTTGGCACTTTCTATCGGTTTATTGTTTAAATTGCATATCGTTCTCTGGTAACAAATTACTCTTTAAACATTTTTTTGTTTGGTTAGACGGATGAGCCCCTTTTTATTTAAAAATTTTATTATAGAACATAATAGGTGATATGGATTGGATAATGCAACATAATACATTTCTACCGTAATTAGCTCCATCTCTCTAGCATTGCGTTGGAGTCAATGAAGAGGCACAAAGCCCAGTCCATTAACATATTACGTTATTTAGAGTGACCAAAAAAAGAACAAATTTTACTTTTTTGAAACTACTGAATGTAAATTAATCGTTTTTGTACTACACGAAATAAAATTAAACATTAATGAGCTTTAGATGTTAGAGCGATGTAAATGACCTCTTCTCATTCAAAATATGCGAGTATCCAATTTAACAATCCATACTTAGTAGCTGATTATTGGAAGTAGAAGAAGATATGACAACGCCGTTGTGGTAAAATAATTCAAAATTGTGTCTAATTTAATTATATAAAACTTCATTCAAATATTTTAGTAAAAAAGAAAACTTATAAGGGTGAGCCACTACCGAGGCCACTATTTTGTGTCGCCCGATGTACAGGGTGTTTTCCCAATTGGATCTGATTATTTGACTAATTGTAAGTATACAAGTTCATATAAACTTATATCCAGAAATGTATATTTTTCAAGATACAGGGTAGTAAAATGTTATTTATTTCGTTTTTTAAACTTATATTGTACAGTATTTAAGTATAATTAAATAAAAATTCAAACGTATATTAATTTTTGTAACACCTATCTTGAACAATCTATATGGTGATCATTTTTATGCAACGAAACTGACCCAGCTTAGTAGCTTTGTCAAATTTTCTGCTCCATGTAGAAAACTTTTGTATGTGGCACTTTTACGATATTCGGGGCCATTTGAAAACTATTTAGCAGAATATTCATTTGTCTACAAAAAAAAATCCTAATTTCTATAAGCTTAGATTTTTAAATTTTTTGTACTTGCTTTTTAAAAGTAAGGAACGGCATTTTGCTTACTAACTCTTAAACAATGCCACACATAAAAAACATTATAAATTTCTTTTACCTTGAACTTCCGGCGTTACGAATGTTTCCTTTTATTTGGATTAGTGAAGTATGACCCAGTTTAGTTCCGCATATAGTCTAGTGGCACATATATACAGTCTTTTCAAATGTTTTTATTGGGTGCCATTTTCTCTCGTTATATACAATTCGTACCAATATTTTACCCGTTTCTTCCTACACCACGCTTGATTTCTGAACATATTTTAAAATAAATTAAATAAGTAGTTTTTTACACTAATTTTTTTAAAAAATTCTTTTTGCCCCGTCCTGTTGCATTAGTAAGATTTTACCAAGTTGTCCGTATGTCATATTCAATTTTTTATCCAATTTTTGTGCAAAAATTGTAGTAAATTTTATAAGAGGTTTTTCTTTGTTCATCTTTTAAACAGTTTATTTAGCCGCTAGTTTATTCCATCATCTTGAATTCGTACCACAATTTTTACCAATTTATCTCTATATAATACTTAATTCTTGCACAATATTTTAAATTAATCTAATAAGTAGTATTTTCAGGTTGATTTTTTAAATATTTTATTAGGCCATCATTTTGTTTTGCAATCATGGATTCGTACCAAAATATTACCAGTTCATTCTAATGTAATACTTGATTTCTGTGCAATATTTGAGGTAAAAAAAACAGTTTTTTAGTGACAATTTTTTTAACACTTCACGGGGCCACCATTATGTTCCGTCATATCTGATTTTTTCAAATCTTTACGTTTCGTGATGCCTAGATTGCGAAAAACAAGTTTTCTAAATTCTGTCGATCTGTCCTTTTTTGTCGGTCTGTTTGCGGCATAGCTAAAAATTGCTTACCCGATCGACTTCATATTTTGGTTAAAAATTACGGTTATTTGGGGATGAAAATTATTACTAAAAACTTATCACCTAGTTTACCTCGAAATTTCCACTAAAATCGAAAGTTACATAAGAATGAACTGATAACTTTTTGGCACGAATCCAAGATGGCAAAACACAATGGCGGTCTAGTACAATACTTCAGTTTGGACTAATTTCAAATTTTGAGCAAGAAACCTAGTTAACTAATTAACAAAAATCTGGCAGTTGTTTCTTAAAAAGCCTTTAAAAACGGAACGCCCGTCATCGGTTACCTGAAAATCAACAAAATTCTTTGGTCACCCTGATGATACTATTGACAGTTATTTTTTCGGGAATCGTGGTCCATATATAACCGGTAAATAGGAAACACGAAACCGAAACGAAGATTGGAAACGGAATACGGCCTAAGTGTGATGGAAACGTAAACTGGTAGATATGTGGTACGAATTCAATCTGGCTAAAGAACATGGCAGTTAAATAAAATGTTTAAAAAACCTTGTTATACAGTTTACTCTAAGCTTTGCATAAAAGTTGGATGTGATATAGAGACACATTGCACTTGTAAAATTTTGGTACGAATTCAACATGAGGGAAGAAAATGGCGGTACAATAAGAATTTTAAATAATCAATGTAAAAAACAAATTTAAATTATTTTAAATTATACCCAGAAATCAGGTGTGGCATAGGTAGAAACTGGTAAAATATTGACACGCATCCAATATGGTGGGAAAAAGAATATTTTTATTGACACCCAATAAAAATGTTTAAGGCAAATACAGTATATATGTAACAGAAAGAAAACGGTTGTGGTTACTTAAGAAATCATGGACCTTGGGATTGGACCGTGTCAAAAAAGAATCACTTTCCGACATTTCGCCTTCGATTGCACGAGGCATCTTCAAACATTTTTACTGCAAGAGACCGAAATACTGAGTGAGTGTGTTTAGTATACCGATCTCGTCCAGTAAAGATCTCTCGTACAATCGAAAGCGAAACGTCGGAAAGTAATTCTATTTTGATACGGTGTAATCCCAAGAAACATGACTTCTTAACAGTATATGTATGTGTTACTATGTACCGAACTAAATTGGGACACTTCGCTATTCCTAATAAATGAAAAGATTCATTACGAAATTCCAGGTAAAGGAAATTTGCCGATTCTTTTTTCTTTATAATTGTAGAATATACATTAAAAAAAAAACTAGTAAAAAAAATTTGCGTATCTTGAAAAATATGCGCTTTTGAACATAAACACATTTGAATTTTTATACTTAGAGTCAGTCAAAGGATATCAAAATCTACAAATTTTACAAATTATTTTTTTTATTTAATTTTAAAATCTGATTTCGATATCCTACTTCCGACATTGATTTGATGGAGAGTCCGTTTACCTTTAATATTATTCATCTCCAAACCGCTCCCATATATACCTAAATTTTTAATTTCATGAAAAATTATCATATTATTTCCTCTTCTAGAAAATTCCTGAATATTCTACACGTGAAGTTCAAAACATTTGCGGCAAGTCATATAGGAAAATTTAACCACCGTTGAAACGTTACAAATTCCAACCTTATAAGTTCCTTCCAGTGCAAGAATTGACTGATGAAAATATGAGGCAAAGGCTTGAATTTTGTAATGAAATATATCAATTTTAGGACAATAACAGTGTTTTGAAAACTATAATATTCATCGATGAGGCGTCTTTCACAGCAGCCGATGTGTATAACTTTATATAATAGTTGTTTTCTTAACAAGTGGGCAAGTGATACTTTCCCGCACGCAAAAGAAGTTAGACGAACGATGCGAAGCGGAGTTCGGCTAAGCTTTAAGTGCTGGAAAGACACTTTGAGCAAATGTTAGGAACAATATTTTCTCTACGAGTTTTATAAATTTTGCAAACTTCTGACATATTTATATAGGTAGGTTCTAAGCGTGGGTAAAACAATATTTCTTATACGTCATAAAATTGTAAAACCTTAAATAAATTAGAAAATTTTTTTATTATAATTATTATTAGCAAAATTAATATTAAAAGTACAGTTTGTGGCATGCTGCAAGTTTAAAGCTGAGTGCAACTGGTTTCTTGGGAAATGAATAAAATGGAATTTCAATAGTTTTCCCGCAAATTGACAAACTTGGTATTTCATCTGGATGATTTTTGCACTGCCACTGAAAATATTGTTGCTTAACTCTTTTTTGTTTGTAGTTGAGTCGTTAATATATCCCTCCGCTACTGTGGATGACTTTCAGCTTCCTAAACGCTTTTCATTAGTAAGTCCTTTTCCGGAATCAACGAGCAAAGTTGCAGAGTAGCGACGAAAACTACGGCCCATGTAGAATTCAGGGTTGGGCAATTTTAGAAATGCCGCAATTTCTGAGGGCATCTTCTCGAAACTGTTAATCCCACACTTCCCACTTTTAAAATTTATAAAAAAAACGTTGATGCGTTGTTGATGGTGGTCGTTAGGCTGTATATTTTCTATAAAATAGTAGATACTTTCTATTGTTAATTTCGTCGGATATAACTAAAGAGTGTAATTTTCTGAATCCTGATTTTTGACCACAATTAAATTTCCCTTGTCGTCAATATCAACTGTTGTTAGTTTTGCTAATTCTTCTTTTCTGAAGGCGCCTGCAAGCCCAAAAATAGTGGGAACTTTATTCATGAAATCCGGCATGTTTTCTTTTGTAAAAATATTTGTTTTCTTTGGTTTGAAGCCAACATTCTGTTTTTTGATAAAAGCAGTTGAATTTGCTTATATCTATATTTTCTTTAACTTTTAAAACGCTCTTAAGCATTGAGTATTTAGCCCACAAAGTATTTGGTAAAAAATTCTTTGCTGAATTCAAGAAAATAAGCTAATAGTACCTCTTCTTTAACCGTTTTCGCACCTTTTCCTTTGGACCATTTCCCGAACAAGTCGTACTGCTTTTCATACTTCTGTTTTGATTTTAATGGCACTAGCTCCAAATTCGCTGATTCCGCGGCTATTAGTATATATTCTGGTGTTTCTTCATCCAAACTATCCATTTTAATTACTTTTTTTGAAGTTTTTTAAAATGATTGAATGTTTGTATTTTGGTTGACATAGCAAAAAGACTGAAATTGTCAAAATTGCAAGGTGGCAAAGAGAACTTGTTGTCTTATTTGACACTGACAAGTAATGATACAGGTCGTTTAATTAGCTATCAAATTATGATAATCTAATATGGAGTAAATTTGGCTAAATTCTCTAAAAGCGTAACATAAATCATGATATATCTTAATTTTTTGAATATTATTTAATGCTGAAAACATTAAAATATCTAAAAGTCCTGTTTAAAGACAATAATTCTGCGAATAAAAAACTGTGCGCAAAAGTTTTTAGAAACAGAAATAGAGCAATTGCTAGAAGATATTCCAGTCAGACAATATTTTGAGCTAATATAGCATCAAGACGGTGCACCTCCACACAGCATCTAATTAGTCACCGACCACCTTAATGGTAAATACCTACTTTGTATAGGCAGACATGGAACCCTCCGATGGCCAGCGAATAGTTTGGAGTTGAACCCATTGGACATTTTTTTGTGGCAATATTTGAAGAACAAGATTTGTTATAATCGATATCAAACTGTAGAAACCATAATAGAGTAACTAAATATCACTATTAAACATAGAGCACGCAACTTTTATCAGTTCACGTATAAATAGAAAAGTGTTGAGAAATATTCGCAAATGTATTTAAAATAATGTAGGCTATGTAGAAAATATGAAGTTTTATAAGTATTTTTCAAATTACGTTCAAAAAAGTTAATTTTATTAATCATTGTTAATTATTGTCTTGTTCTTTCGTTGAATGGCATTTCATTGTCAGAAACGTTTTCTATTTTTCTGGTTTTTCGTTGAATGGAATTTTGTTGTTCAAAAAGAATAATTATGTTCTTGATTGTATTTATTCAAGGAATTCTTCTTCACCGATATATTTACCGATATTCGGCTCTAATTTCTGCAACGTTATTATCGTTTGAATAAAGAGTTTTATTACTTCTCAATTTTCTTCCTCAGAATAACCCATTTGAATTATTTTCAACAAAATTAAATAATTATTAACAAACACATTAATCTATAAATAACAGAAAAGAGGACAATTATGTATTTGGTTGCCATAACTACAGTGGTTGAAACAATTGCCATCTAGTGCATTTTTGCACCATAGTGATGACCGAAAATATGGTCGAAGTCGCTTTTACCGAAACGATAATGTTTAAACTAAAATAGCTTGAAAACGGTTAAACTAAATATCAACAAACTATATATTTTTGAAATCAGGCTTTTCATCCTTTCATTTTAGCAAATAATATATAGGGTGTTCAAAAGGTTTTTTTTGAAATCTGATATATCGAAAAGAAAATAAGCAAAATACCCTACAATTTTTGTATTTAAAGTTTTTTTTTAAATCTTATAGTTACGGCTGTTGGTGGGTGTCAAAATATAATGAATCACCCTGTACATACGGGCTCTCATTTATATTTTGTTCGTTAGGGCTTTTGCTATAGGAAATACAAAAAAACTTTAAATACAAAAGTAGCATTTTCATTGCATTATCTTTTAAAAGTATCAAAAATGTTAAAAAATCATTAGAAACTTGGAAATATACATAACCTATGTTTTCTTTATTGAGACACCCTGTATAACATTATTTTATTAAATGCGCCTCTTCTTATCGAATATAAATATATAATAATATATTATAGGTTTGATACCTTTATCTTAAAAGCTTCTAACAATCAATAAGATCAATAGCAAATTGAAACTTTTAAAATGTATTCTTTAATTATATATTATTTGAAAATGAATATTATATATTATAGCCTATTTGTAATACTCAACATTTAAATTATCGGAAAATAAGCTTAAAAATCATAATTTGGAAAGTCGGGTCTTGAAATAAAAAAATCTATTTGAATACTAAAATTAATTTTTTACGATAATGTTCTTTAGTTTTATCGCAAAACATATTGTTTGCAGTGATGCAAAACATTTGGCAAAATATTTTTATAAATTGATGACTTTTAAAGTTGGCCAAGATTCTGAATAAAAAAATATGGAATAAGCAAAGTATCCAAATAATATCATTTATACGAAATGTTTTTAATTCTTTACAATAATTAATTCTACAAACTGAATAAAATAATGCGGCATTTGAAACTGCGCTTACGCAGGTGTCGGTTTGCGGCTGGATTAAGGTCTGGATTTACCACTCTACTTCTCACAATTATAGCCTATTATGTAAATTGTAAATAAACCTGTTACGAGGGAAGTATTGTAAGTATTGTAATCGTGAAAAAATCACGCTCCGAGATTTTTTCAGATCTTTACGTTTCAGGGTCCCTAGATGACGAAAAACATGTTCTCTCAATTCCGTCGGTCTGTCTATCTGTTTGTCTGTCTGTCCGTCTGTCTGTCTGTCTCTTCGCGGCGGCGTAGCTGAAAAACTACTTACTGGATTGACTTGAAATTTTGGTAAAAAATTACGGGTCATATGGAGATGACTGACCTGGTAACATTTTGGTGAAAATAAAATATGGCGAAACAAAATTATCTCAAATTTTGCAAAAACAATCAACTGATAACATTTTGGCATGAATCCAAGATGGCGGAATAAAATGGCGGCTTGATAAAATATTTAAAAATCCAGCCTGAAAAAACTGCTTAATGGTTTGATTTCAAATTGTATACCATAAATAATTGTGGTACAGGGATCAACTAGTAAAATCGTGGTAGTAATTAAAAATGGCCGAACAAAATGTTGGCCAAATAAAATGTTTTTAAGCGTGAAAAAAGTCACCCTCTCACTTTTACACATCTTACGTACAATATCACGAAAAAAAATGGCGGCCTAGTGAAATGTTAAAAAAGTTATTATTAAAATATTACTTATTAAAACAGTTTTTTAGTGACAATTTTTTTAACACTTCACGGGACCACCATTATGTTCCGTCATATCTGATTTTTTCAAATCTTTACGTTTCGTGATGCCTAGATTGCGAAAAACAAGTTTTCTAAATTCTGTCGATCTGTCCTTTTTTGTCGGTCTGTTTGCGGCATAGCTAAAAATTGCTTACCCGATCGACTTCATATTTTGGTTAAAAATTACGGTTATTTGGGGATGAAAATTATTACTAAAAACTTATCACCTAGTTTACCTCGAAATTTCCACTAAAATCGAAAGTTACATAAGAATGAACTGATAACTTTTTGGCACGAATCCAAGATGGCAAAACACAATGGCGGTCTAGTACAATACTTCAGTTTGGACTAATTTCAAATTTTGAGCAAGAAACCTAGTTAACTAATTAACAAAAATCTGGCAGTTGTTTCTTAAAAAGCCTTTAAAAACGGAACGCCCGTCATCGGTTACCTGAAAATCAACAAAATTCTTTGGTCACCCTGATGATACTATTGACAGTTATTTTTTCGGGAATCGTGGTCCATATATAACCGGTAAATAGGAAACACGAAACCGAAACGAAGATTGGAAACGGAATACGGCTTAAGTGTGATGGAAACGTAAACTGGTAGATATGTGGTACGAATTCAATCTGGCTAAAGAACATGGCAGTTAAATAAAATGTTTAAAAAACCTTGTTATACAGTTTACTCTAAGCTTTGCATAAAAGTTGGATGTGATATAGAGACACATTGCACTTGTAAAATTTTGGTACGAATTCAACATGAGGGAAGAAAATGGCGGTACAATAAGAATTTTAAATAATCAATGTAAAAAACAAATTTAAATTATTTTAAATTATACCCAGAAATCAGGTGTGGCATAGGTAGAAACTGGTAAAATATTGACACGCATCCAATATGGTGGGAAAAAGAATATTTTTATTGACACCCAATAAAAATGTTTAAGGCAAATACAGTATATATGTAACAGAAAGAAAACGGTTGTGGTTACTTAAGAAATCATGGACCTTGGGATTGGACCGTGTCAAAAAAGAATCACTTTCCGACATTTCGCCTTCGATTGCACGAGGTATCTTCAAACATTTTTACTGCAAGAGACCGAAATACTGAGTGAGTGTGTTTAGTGTACCGATCTCGTCCAGTAAAGATCTCTCGTACAATCGAAAGCGAAACGTCGGAAAGTAATTCTATTTTGATACGGTGTAATCCCAAGAAACATGACTTCTTAACAGTATATGTATGTGTTACTATGTACCGAACTAAATTGGGACACTTCGCTATTCCTAATAAATGAAAAGATTCATTACGAAATTCCAGGTAAAGGAAATTTGCCGATTCTTTTTTCTTTATAATTGTAGAATATACATTAAAAAAAAAACTAGTAAAAAAAATTTGCGTATCTTGAAAAATATGCGCTTTTGAACATAAACACATTTGAATTTTTATACTTAGAGTCAGTCAAAGGATATCAAAATCTACAAATTTTACAAATTATTTTTTTTATTTAATTTTAAAATCTGATTTCGATATCCTACTTCCGACATTGATTTGATGGAGAGTCCGTTTACCTTTAATATTATTCATCTCCAAACCGCTCCCATATATACCTAAATTTTTAATTTCATGAAAAATTATCATATTATTTCCTCTTCTAGAAAATTCCTGAATATTCTACACGTGAAGTTCAAAACATTTGCGGCAAGTCATATAGGAAAATTTAACCACCGTTGAAACGTTACAAATTCCAACCTTATAAGTTCCTTCCAGTGCAAGAATTGACTGATGAAAATATGAGGCAAAGGCTTGAATTTTGTAATGAAATATATCAAAGATTTTAGGACAATAACAGTGTTTTGAAAACTATAATATTCATCGATGAGGCGTCTTTCACAGCAGCCGATGTGTATAACTTTATATAATAGTTGTTTTCTTAACAAGTGGGCAAGTGATACTTTCCCGCACGCAAAAGAAGTTAGACGAACGATGCGAAGCGGAGTTCGGCTAAGCTTTAAGTGCTGGAAAGACACTTTGAGCAAATGTTAGGAACAATATTTTTTCTACGAGTTTTATAAATTTTGCAAACTTCTGACATATTTATATAGGTAGGTTCTAAGCGTGGGTAAAACAATATTTCTTATACGTCATAAAATTGTAAAACCTTAAATAAATTAGAAAAATTTTTTATTATAATTATTATTAGCAAAATTAATATTAAAAGTACAGTTTGTGGCATGCTGCAAGTTTAAAGCTGAGTGCAACTGGTTTCTTGGGAAATGAATAAAATGGAATTTCAATAGTTTTCCCGCAAATTGACAAACTTGGTATTTCATCTGGATGATTTTTGCACTGCCACTGAAAATATTGTTGCTTAACTCTTTTTTGTTTGTAGTTGAGTCGTTAATATATCCCTCCGCTACTGTGGATGACTTTCAGCTTCCTAAACGCTTTTCATTAGTAAGTCCTTTTCCGGAATCAACGAGCAAAGTTGCAGAGTAGCGACGAAAACTACGGCCCGTGTAGAATTCAGGGTTGGGCAATTTTAGAAATGCCGCAATTTCTGAGGGCATCTTCTCGAAACTGTTAATCCCACACTTCCCACTTTTAAAATTTATAAAAAAAACGTTGATGCGTTGTTGATGGTGGTCGTTAGGCTGTATATTTTCTATAAAATAGTAGATACTTTCTATTGTTAATTTCGTCGGATATAACTAAAGAGTGTAATTTTCTGAATCCTGATTTTTGACCACAATTAAATTTCCCTTGTCGTCAATATCAACTGTTGTTAGTTTTGCTAATTCTTCTTTTCTGAAGGCGCCTGCAAGCCCAAAAATAGTGGGAACTTTATTCATGAAATCCGGCATGTTTTCTTTTGTAAAAATATTTGTTTTCTTTGGTTTGAAGCCAACATTCTGTTTTTTGATAAAAGCAGTTGAATTTGCTTATATCTATATTTTCTTTAACTTTTAAAACGCTCTTAAGCATTGAGTATTTAGCCCACAAAGTATTTGGTAAAAAATTCTTTGCTGAATTCAAGAAAATAAGCTAATAGTACCTCTTCTTTAACCGTTTTCGCACCTTTTCCTTTGGACCATTTCCCGAACAAGTCGTACTGCTTTTCATACTTCTGTTTTGATTTTAATGGCACTAGCTCCAAATTCGCTGATTCCGCGGCTATTAGTATATATTCTGGTGTTTCTTCATCCAAACTATCCATTTTAATTACTTTTTTTGAAGTTTTTTAAAATGATTGAATGTTTGTATTTTGGTTGACATAGCAAAAAGACTGAAATTGTCAAAATTGCAAGGTGGCAAAGAGAACTTGTTGTCTTATTTGACACTGACAAGTAATGATACAGGTCGTTTAATTAGCTATCAAATTATGATAATCTAATATGGAGTAAATTTGGCTAAATTCTCTAAAAGCGTAACATAAATCATGATATATCTTAATTTTTTGAATATTATTTAATGCTGAAAACATTAAAATATCTAAGAGTCCTGTTTAAAGACAATAATTCTGCGAATAAAAAACTGTGCGCAAAAGTTTTCAGAAACAGAAATAGAGCAATTGCTAGAAGATATTCCAGTCAGACAATATTTTGAGCTAATATAGCATCAAGACGGTGCACCTCCACACAGCATCTAATTAGTCACCGACCACCTTAATGGTAAATACCTACTTTGTATAGGCAGACATGGAACCCTCCGATGGCCAGCGAATAGTTTGGAGTTGAACCCATTGGACATTTTTTTGTGGCAATATTTGAAGAACAAGATTTGTTATAATCGATATCAAACTGTAGAAACCATAATAGAGTAACTAAATATCACTATTAAACATAGAGCACGCAACTTTTATCAGTTCACGTATAAATAGAAAAGTGTTGAGAAATATTCGCAAATGTATTTAAAATAATGTAGGCTATGTAGAAAATATGAAGTTTTATAAGTATTTTTCAAATTACGTTCAAAAAAGTTAATTTTATTAATCATTGTTAATTATTGTCTTGTTCTTTCGTTGAATGGCATTTCATTGTCAGAAACGTTTTCTATTTTTCTGGTTTTTCGTTGAATGGAATTTTGTTGTTCAAAAAGAATAATTATGTTCTTGATTGTATTTATTCAAGGAATTCTTCACCGATATATTTACCGATATTCGGCTCTAATTTCTGCAACGTTATTATCGTTTGAATAAAGAGTTTTATTACTTCTCAATTTTCTTCCTCAGAATAACCCATTTGAATTATTTTCAACAAAATTAAATAATTATTAACAAACACATTAATCTATAAATAACAGAAAAGAGGACAATTATGTATTTGGTTGCCATAACTACAGTGGTTGAAACAATTGCCATCTAGTGCATTTTTGCACCATAGTGATGACCGAAAATATGGTCGAAGTCGCTTTTACCGAAACGATAATGTTTAAACTAAAATAGCTTGAAAACGGTTAAACTAAATATCAACAAACTATATATTTTTGAAATCAGGCTTTTCATCCTTTCATTTTAGCAAATAATATATAGGGTGTTCAAAAGGTTTTTTTTGAAATCTGATATATCGAAAAGAAAATAAGCAAAATACCCTACAATTTTTGTATTTAAAGTTTTTTTTAAATCTTATAGTTACGGCTGTTGGTGGGTGTCAAATATATAATGAATCACCCTGTACATACGGGCTCTCATTTATATTTTGTTCGTTAGGGCTTTTGCTATAGGAAATACAAAAAAACTTTAAATACAAAAGTAGCATTTTCATTGCATTATCTTTTAAAAGTATCAAAAATGTTAAAAAATCATTAGAAACTTGGAAATATACATAACCTATGTTTTCTTTATTGAGACACCCTGTATAACATTATTTTATTAAATGCGCCTCTTCTTATCAATATAAATATATAATAATATATTATAGGTTTGATACCTTTATCTAAAAAAGCTTCTAACAATCAATAAGATCAATAGCAAATTGAAACTTTTAAAATGTATTCTTTAATTATATATTATTTGATAATGAATATTATATATTATAGCCTATTTGTAATACTCAACATTTAAATTATCGGAAAATAAGCTTAAAAATCATAATTTGGAAAGTCGGGTCTTGAAATAAAAAAATCTATTTGAATACTAAAATTAATTTTTTACGATAATGTTCTTTAGTTTTATCGCAAAACATATTGTTTGCAGTGATGCAAAACATTTGGCAAAATATTTTTATAAATTGATGACTTTTAAAGTTGGCCAAGATTCTGAATAAAAAAATATGGAATAAGCAAAGTATCCAAATAATATCATTTATACGAAATGTTTTTAATTCTTTACAATAATTAATTCTACAAACTGAATAAAATAATGCGGCATTTGAAACTGCGCTTACGCAGGTGTTGGTTTGTGCCGGATTAGGTTCTGATTAACCACTCTACTTCTACAATTATAGCCTATTATGCAAAATTGTAAATAAACCTGTTACTAGGTAGATTGCAAACATACATTGTAATTGAAAAATGGCTCACTACTCTTGAAAATTTTTCAAACCTCCTATGTTTCACTTGATTCTTATTACTAAAAACATGTTTTCATTCAGCAGGCATGTAATTTTTTTTAATGAAGGACTATACACAAAACATTT
>JAUTXW010005314.1:0-122500 GCA_030620095.1 Kuschelorhynchus macadamiae
ACCACCCCCACTGTACGCATCGACTGCGAGCCCTTGGATGTATCCTTTTTTGGTCCCTTGAAAACATATTTTGATCAAGAAATAATAATACAATTTCAAATAAGTGCTTTGCTCCATGAAGCATATGGAAAAGCCGCAACGGTTCAAAACGCTGTTAACGGTTTTGCAAAAACTGGAATTTTTCCATTAAACGCAGATATTTTCCCGGACTATATGTATGAAGCATCTGAAACAACCAATATTTCCATTAGTGATGACAATCTGCCTACTACAAGCAAAGAAAACAATAAAACAGGAATAAGTGCTGAAAATCAAACGGAAGATGAACCAACAACTTCAAAGAAAACAAACAGCGTGCTTAACACGACTGTAGCTGTGCTAAATTCCACTCCAAATATAGAAGAAGCAAAAGAAAAAACTAATACAAAAATTGTACCTAGTAGAAGACCCTTTCGCAAACGACGACGAAGACGACTGTACATGCATTTATTCCACTGAGCAATATAGGATTGGTTGAAATGCTCCACCTGTAAAATCTGGGCCCATGCCGAGTGCGCAGGTGTGGACAAAAAGACCAAATTTTTTATTTGTGAAATTTGTACAGATGTTTGAGGTTGTACAACTTGTGTGTCATGTGTCACCTGGGATGTGTCATTTTACCCACCTGGGTGGGTAAAATGAACTTTTTGTAGTTTTTTGTTTAGGTTTAAGCTTCATAAATATGGTTATAAAATATATATATAATATATATGTTGTTTATAAAAAAGAAAAATTTTTTCAATAAAAAAAAAAAATCACTTTTCAAAACCCTATGTCATTTTGTACACCCTTCCCCTACTTACCCGATTGACTTCAAATTTAGGTCAAAAATTAAGATGACCTGGTAACATTATGGTAAAAATCCAATATGGCGAAACAAAATGACGGCCCAGTGAAGTTTTAAAAATATCATTAAAAAACTACTCATCCAATTTATCTCCAAATTTTGCAAAAACCTCAAGTATTATGTTGGAATTAACTGATAACATTTTGATACGAATCCGTGATGCCGGGACAAAATGACGGCTTAATAAAATATTTAAAAAATCAGCCTGAAAAAACTGCTTACTGGTTTGTAATTGTTTCAAATTGTGTGCCATAACTAATTGTTGCATAGGGATTAACTAGTAAAATAGTGCTACTAATTCAAGATGGCCGAACAAAATGGCGGCCAAATAAAATGTTTATAATCGTGAAAAATCACTCTCTCAAGTTTTACACATCTTTACGTTTTAGCGTCCCTAGATGCCAAAAAATATGTTTCATCAATTCCGTCCGTTCCGTCCGTCTATCGGCCCGCATAGGTTCTATTCGACATTCTATTGTGGTTGGGTCGGAGTCAAGGCCGCATTTATTATGGGCTTGATAATTAAGATAACATTTTAGCATTTTTAATATAAACTAAATTAACGGCTGTGATGTCCAGGAATGAAATTTCACACCACCATAAAATCAGCTATTTCTTTTCTAAGGTCATAACATTTTTAATATTTTACTTTTGCTTAGCCACCTTATTTCCCAATAGTATGTCACATCATCGTGTTCTAATGAGAGTTTATCCAAAAACGCTCTAAAGTGGCGATGGTAAAGACCGCGGGATCTAATGAAATTGATGGTACTTAATATCACATCCATAACGTTCTTCAGTCGAATCGACTTAGAGCACAAGTTGTTCATAGCTGCTCTTTTCTTCAGAATTCCGATAAAACATTTTCATGAACCGACCATTGACGGGAGTGGTCCCTTGGAGTGGCCGTAAACCCAGTAATTTTTCTGTCACTACAAATTCTTCATCAACAGCTCGTATAAAAATAGCTAACTAGACTGGGTCAGATAAATCCAATCGAGAGCAATCGAAAATGCTTGAAAACCAACCAATCTATCAGTCAATGTTTTTTTTTGATATTACTAGCAATCATATCTATACGTCGAACAACAGTACGTCGCGATAAGATCAATTTCTCAAACTCTTTCTTCTCTTCTGGGCACAAAATTTCTGCAACATTTACTAGGCACTCTTTAACAAACTCTCCCTTAGAGAATGACTTCCATGTTTTCGCTATTTTGGAACTAACTATAAAACTAGCTTTAACAATGCTGTCTAGATTTGATCTTTGTGGATGGAAAAATGTTCCTGTTTCCCTGAATCGGTAATGAGTTTTTTAATTTTATCCTTTCTTAACTGGCCCGTAACAAACACAGGTTTACCACTGTGCATGATAAAACGGTATTCATCAGTCCATTTGTTTTGGAATTGACGACATTCTATGTCCACTTTCCGCTTATTTAAACCAGACATCTTGATAGATTTTCTTTTCTTCTGAGCTGAATTTGCTTGAATATTTCCCGCGTCTTTTCTTATCAGTTTTTAAGAAGTAATGAGTTGATACGCGCGCTGAGCTTTTTATATATTACCCGCAATAAGCAACTAGAATACTCTCGAATCGAGAGTCTCGATCGTTCGCGAATATGCGATGCGAGAGCTCAGAGCCGACTGTTATTCATAACGCATCGCTCGGAGCGCTTCAAGGTCATCGGGCGGCTTCCCGAATGTTTATCTGTTTGTCTCTTTCTAACGACTATTTCTGACCCAATATGTGGCGTTTCACTGCGTACGCTTAATACAATTATTTATCGAATTTAGTCTTTATGATTTGAAGAATACAGTTTTAGGTTGATTGACAGTAATAACAAATAAACTATGTGTGCTAAATATTTAAATTTTTTTGCGCGTTATTTAAAATGTCTGAATCCCTCGCAGACCGGATTGGAGCTGGTTGAGAGCCGGATACGGCCCGGTGTAACGTGATAATTTCGGACTTATAGCATGCTAATAATAATATTAAACTATTTAAATAATTATATAATAAACAAATTTTTAGATAATAATACTACTAAATATTAATCATTTTTGAATTTACAATTTTGCTTTCCTATCACGTTTGTCTTTTAAAACTACGAAAACTTCTTTTAATGCACTATGGATTTAATATGTTAATGATTATTCTTGTGCGATTCTGCCGTTTCGATTTTTAGAGAACAGAATTTTGGATTCAGTTAGTGCGAACTGAAATAAAACAAGTATATTAGAATTACACTGTATAGGTCCGCGCAACTGATCGATGTGTCACGACATCTCCAGGTCTCGTTTATCAATAGCCTGGCTTACGGTTCGATTATCGATTTTTCTGTCGTTAATTTTGGAAAGGTACCGCGGTGGAAGTGGACGGTCGGGGCAGTTTCCTCGGTCTCCTGCACACATCGCAGTATTCTATCAGGCGCATTTGGTCGTATCGTAGGTTCCTACAAAAGAGGGCGCTACATTGTCAATTTTGGGAAAGAATTATTCAGATGAGTCGGATGCATTATGGCAGGTCTAGATTTTGTTATTATTTTCGAGGGCTTACAATGGTGTAATTTGGGGTTCTTTTGAAATGCCCAAGTATAGTTTTGTGAGTGATTTTTTATGATAAGTTTTCCGGTAATATTGCCCTCCGTGATGCTGACGTATTTCTAGTCATTTCTAGTTTTATCGACCGGTTCCTGTGGTTACAACAGCAATCTGTGACCGTAGTTGCCGGATCATGAATAAGTTTCCGATCCCGTGACTGCAGAATTTTTATATCGGATGTGACATTTTACCTGACTGTGGCTCTGAAACAATGAATTTTATATATTGTTTCTATTTCTCGGATTTGACCTTTGGATATTTAATTGACGGATATTTGCTGTGCCTTTGGTGTTAAGTATGACTGGTTGCTTATTGATAAAGAATTGAAGTCTTAACTAGGATTTTATGAGTGGAATCGTGGCAACATGGCGAGACATTTTGGACCTGTTGCTCCAAAAATTTGTTCCTGCTTGGTGAGTCTCAAGTCAGCAGTGTGGTGCGCGGTCCATTTTCTGATGCCTTCATCATAATTTTCAAGTAGAGCCTGGCTTGATCGTATTTACGAGATTTATTGATGAGCATCTTTTGCGAAATAGTTCCTGTTTGGATTTGAAAGTTCTAAAGTTGTTATTCGGGCACTTTGGGGTTTTTTTTGGACAGAGGAAGTTCGCACCCACGAGGGAGAATTGTGAAAATGGCCGCCACACTCTAAAATCCTCGTTCCACCATCTTTAGAGGATATCCTCCTGCTGACTTGCCATATTGGCACCTGGAATAGCAGATTCCGGTGAGTTTTTGTATATTTGATTATTTAATAATATGATAATGCCCGTGTATGGTTCTTAGTGGCCATTTCCATGACCATACGCCATTTTGTTGAACATCTTCGGTCTGGGTTGACATTTTATTTCTTTAAATTTAGAGTCAAGACTTCGTAAGAAGCCCACTGCACTTGTCCAGACCATCGACAACCACTCGTTGATTCCGTTTTTAGCATTAGGCAACTGCTAGACCCAGACTCCATTTTGGTTAGAAAACCCTCAGAAGGAGGTAATATTATTTTATTTGCATATTTTATTTAATTTTTGTTTACATTTTGGGCTATATTTGGATATGGTTTAATGTTTGCTAAGGGATGTTTTCTCTTTAGGGTTTTTTTTTTTTTGGTTTGGATATTATTCCAAGGGATTTCCGTCACGACGACGATCAAGTCCTGGAATTTGGATTTTTCTTTGGATCAGTTATTGGGATTGCCAACTTGCCTGACCAGGCAAGAGACTCACTTTCAGCATCGGAGCTGGTGCTGCTCCCACCTGTATACGCCTGAGTCCAGGTGACATTTCTTCGCCTGAAGGTCTGAACAGCTAACGGCCACAGCTATTGGAGGACGTCCAGATAAGTAACCGTAGCAAATAATTAAAATTTCAACTATTATATCTTTTGCAAGCTAAATTCCTCGATACAGTCAATTAGCCAATTTATTAATTTGTTCTTCATATTTACAAATTCAAATTTAAATTAATTTTTCTCACTAAAAATCAAAATCTATTTACTAATTTTAAACTAAACTTTTTACCTTATTATTGAGCTGACTGGCTTATCGAGTGGCCTTTAATAACTTGTTTTGATTCTATTTATAATTTTTGATGTATTTCACTGACTTGTATTTGATTTTGCACTCACGATTTATGGCGTCATAATATCGACCGTGGTACTATATTTTTATATATTCCTGCATACTGTTGACCATTGTCATATTTATATTTTTTTTATTATTCATTTTCTTGTGTACAATATCGATTTCTCTTAAGCTGCAGGTAATTTTAATAATTAAGATTAGAAGCTTAGTACATATTATAGCTGTATCGCTGTTGGCCCGCGTTTGGACCATACCTACATATACTATTATTGTACTTGAAATAACTTTTGAAAAAAAAAACAAAAAGAACAACTTATTTGATATTAGTATATGATTTCAAACAAAATTTTGCGTTTTACTGCTGCTACCTACCTACAAGTGAGACCCTCATATCTTAATTAATTATTTGGTATTCTGTGAAGGTAAGCTCATTGGTATTAGATAATATTTTGGTTTTTCGTTGCTTGGAATCGCTAGAGTTGTGCAACACTGGGCGATAATTCGTAATTATTATCGGCCTAGTACTTCATTAATTTATTTGATAAAGTAGAGTAATAATTAATTACGTGGCGCAAAATATTTAGATCTTAACCCAGCCCTTCTCCACTGTTGCTGTCGGCCTCTACTATTATTCTCCCCAGCTTGTTCCAACTCTTAGGGTCTCCAACGCCTTGATGAATTCGAAATTCAGTATACTTTATTGATCATTAAATAAATATCCGGTAAGTGAAAATTTTTGTGCCATACCGGGGGTTTTCCATATATGATTTAAAGCAGCCTTGTTAAATATGCGGCCCAGTGAGCATTTTTATGCGGCCCAAATCAGTTTTGAGAACAGCCAGATAATGCGGCCCGCGAACAAGTTGAAAACCGTTTTTAAAAGCGCGCGCCGCTGCAACAATTGGTATAATAAAATGTACAATTGTACATAGTGCCATCTATGTTTAGGAGGATGAACTACACATACTCAACCTAAAACCTAAAGCCAAACGTTATCTGGCTTGTTCCATGAAATTATATCGCGCAAAAACACATATGACGTTATCTGAACATTCTGGAAAGAACTCGAGAAATCACAATCCGTATATAAGCCGCGTTCGATTGAGTTCAGTCGTTCAGGGTTTAGTCAGTTGCGATAGAGTTTCGAGTTGAGTTGCGCACTTATTGTTACAACACTTAACAGTACTTATTATAATTTATTTCGGATACAGTTTTTAACATGTCACTTTCAAAACCAAGTGGAAATAAGAGGAAACTTGTAGATGAGCATCGTATCTTTCAAGAAAATTGGGAATTAGAGTTTTCTTGCTGTGAAGTGAAAGAAAAAATTATTTGTTTGATTTGTAATAGTACAGTCGGTGTCCCAAAATTATATAATATAAAACGCCACTATGATATTCATAAAACTGTGTTTGACAAGTATACAGGCATGGTCAGAAACGAAAAGTTAAAATCACGGTTGAAAGATCAGCAGTTTATGTTTACACGTCCAAAGCAAGAAAATGAATCTGTCCTTCAAGCGAGCTACGTACTGTCGGAGTTGATCGCGAAACACTCAAACCCATTTGTTGAAGGTGAATTTATAAAAGACTGCCTCGTAAAGGCCGCGGAAATTGTAAGTTCCGGGAGCGTGAAGGCATTTCAAAATATATCCTTGTCCCGGAATACTGTCGCTGAAAGAGTTACTGAGTTGGCTGCCAATGTAAGTGATCAGATAAAAACAAAATCAGACTCTCATTGCATTTTCTATTGCCTGTGACGAAAGTACGGGTGTGTGTGGTGTGGCGCAACTCGGTGTTTTTTGCTTCGTGCGGTTGATACAGATATCAATGAGTATGAAGAATAGAATTACTGGAATTAGTACCATTGCATGATACAACAACTGCGAAGGATATTTTCAATGCTGTTTATGGACTTCTGCAAAAGTACAATTTAGTTCGACAGTTTTCTGCATTTTTAGATTTGTCAAAACTGTGTTCCGTTGCAACAGACGGAGAAATACGCGTTTTCATGGAAACAAAAGGAGAAGATGTCAGCTTGTTATGCGATGTACCTTTTTACAAGATCTTTCATTTCTGGTAGATATCACAAAACACTTGTCGGACTAAAATAAGAAATTGCTAGGACCACGTCAAGATATTGCAGATATGCATGATCATGTGAAAGCTTTCAAGTGTAAGATAATGGTGTGGGTAAAACAGTTAGCAGAGGATAATCTGTCACATTTTCTGACTTGTAAGGCATGTCAGGAAAGCACAAGTGTCCCAATATAATACAAAATATATTCAGAGAAAATGAGAAGCCTTCTGGCAGAATTTGAGAAGCGTTTTCAGGATTTTAAGACCCAAGAAGACAATCTTTCTCTATTTACTGGTCTCTTCACTATCGATATTGATAAAGTTCCCCCTCACTTGCAAGTGGAAGTAATTGAGATTCAGTGTCAGACCCATTTAAAACAAAAATTTGATAGTGTTGGTACATTCGAATTTTATAAGTACTTGCCTGTTCAATACCAAGAAATGAGATAATGTACCTATAAGTGTGAACAACTATTTTCTTTGATGAAAGGAAACAATTCTCCCGCAAGATCGCGATTGACGGACGCACACTTGGACGCAGTTTTAAAAGTTATTTCCGCCGATAAATTCGCGCCACAAATAGACAACTTAATTAAAGACAAAAGATGTCAAATATCTGGCTAAAGAATTTAATGTTTGCAGTTTTTTGTAATGTCCTTTTTATTGGAAATTTAATAAACCGACTTGTCCTATAATAGTACTTTTTCTCAAGATTTTCAGTAGTTTGTCTTCTTTAAGATAAGGTTTTGCGGCCCACCTAGTCGATGGATTTCATGCCTTCGTGGTCTGCACATAGATAAAAAAAAACTGGTGGTAAAACACGTTCAATCAAATGCAATAAAATTTGGGTAATATAACAAATATTCACTATCTTGTTAATAATTAAAACGGACTTAAAAAGGACAATTATACAAAGAGAGAAAAGGAGAGAGAGAGAGAGAGAGAGAGAGAGAGAGAAAGATAACCCTAACAACCCAAAGAGCTATTCGTGGTAAGGTAAATATACCTATCATCAACCTAGTACTTATTACCGACCATCACGTATTTTTCACTTTAAAACAGTCAGGTTTTGCCAGTTTAAACATTCAAATTCAAAATTCTTATATTTGAACTTCCCGCCGCGAAAATTGTACGTTATTACATCAGTCATTAGCCATACATCGCGGAAGCAAGCACGATTTCTTAACAAGTGCTCCTAATTTGTGTACAAGTTTATTTAAGGTGAATCTATAAATTAATGTAAATATTAAACTATATTTATTAATTAGTAGGTTAAATATATTTTAATTTATTTTTTATACTAAAATCTTAATAAAAAATGATTGGTCGGTGATAGGGACAGTCATGAAATACAATGTGTTTTTTACCGACCAATCGGTCGGAATCAGGAGAGTGCACTATTTTGTTTTTCTATAATTTTTTATTAACAGAATATTAAATGACAAGGTCTATTTTTTTTTTCATATAAATAAAAACTTTTAGAATTTAGAAGTTTATTTAAATCGATAAAAAAAGGGTCGGTAAATAGGACCCAATTTCTTATCGGTTTCGTATGACGGACCAACGGTCGGTGAAACGTACGTCCAAGGTTTTGGCTGTTTTTATTATCGACCAGTCGGCATGGCGCCAAACTTTGGGCAATGTATAGCTCTCTTAAAAATTAATGGAGGTTTCATTTTTAACTTCCCGTTTGAACCAAATAATATTGAAAATCCTAAATTACTTCTTCCAAGCAACAAATAATACTGCCAAAACAGAATTCAACTGATTGTGCATCAGATTCTTACATTATAAATATATCACAAATCGAACGACAGTTGGATCAAAGGAAACCTAAATAATTTCAAGACAGCGGATCGATTTGAAGTGGTCCAATAGAGGATAAAAGTTTATTGTGTTTTTGGAAAATAGTAAAGGAAAAAGGGGCATCAGCTACTGTTCCAAATGATGAGGTTGTTACTGCGCGCGATACTACGCTAACCAATAATGTACCACTTCTGGATTTCGATTCCTTAGATCTAGGCTTGAATTATTCCGAATATTCCACTCATGTACAAATTTTCCCGTAAGGATGGTGGTGTTAAAACAAAATTATAGCGGAAATACCACATCGTCTAGGAAACATGGTGTTTCCACTTACCTGGTTAGGTGTGGTTACATACCTAACCAAAAAATGAAATCTTGACAATATGACACCTACTTTTGAGAGATATTTAAGTCCCTAGAAACTGATTTTTTTTAAGTATCTTTCAAACATTTTTGAAAAGTTGTCAATATGAATAATCGTTTTGGGCTAGTTCAAGAAGAGGAAATTAATGAAAATATAATTGGAAGCGAACCAAGAAACACCACCACCAAATCCAAGAAGAGCATCTGGAGACAGTTTATGTCATTCTGCGAAAAAAAAACTATACGTTTGACCAAAATACTCCAGTATCCCAACTAGCAATGATTTTGAAAAGCTGGGCCTACAATATGCGAAAAATGAACGGGGAGGAATATAAAGAAGTCACGGTAAAAATTATTTGGAATGTGACGGCGAAATTATTGATGGAAAGGTATTTCAATGAATACAAAATTAAAATAAATCCCTTCGAGCAGATCGAATTCAAATCGGCCCGAGACGCAAAAAATGCCAACATACAATGAATTAAGAAATCTAATCGAAGCTTGTGATGAGGGTTTACAAAAGAAGTGTTTTTTTCTGTTGTCCTATGAATTAGCCTGGAGAGGAGGAGAAGATGCAAGAGCCGAAACAACTTTTTTCAGAGAAGAAACTGACAACTTCGGAGGAAAGACAGGTAGAATTCAATACAACCCCGTTTTTTCTAAAACATGTCAAGGTGGTGGCCGAAAACTCGCCGATTCGAAGTGGTTGGTGAGAAATGAGAGAAGTCCCAGCTTTTGCCCAGTAAGAATTTATAAAGAATTACAAGATAAAAGGAAAAGTATCTCCAACACTCGACTATTTTCGACGCCAAACCCCCATTGGAAAATTTCCGGAAAATGGAAAAACAAAGGAAAAACGAGATTTCAACTTGGACAAAAAAACAAGCACAGAAATCAGACCTCAATACCACAAAAAAATGTGCTAACCATTCCCTCAGAGCTACTGCCGTGTCCAAGCTGGCCAAAAGCGGAGTGTCGGAGCAAAACTTGATAAAAATGACAGGTCATTCGAATGCGAAATCCCTATCAAGTTATTTGCAAATGAATCCAGATCACCACAAAAAAATTATTGAAAAAATGAGGGAACCTAAAAAGAACCACCTCAACAGCACGTGCATCCAGCCTCTGTAGCAGCATCACCCAGCACAAGTACAAGTAGTGGTCTGACGGCATCTTCTACGTCGTCGCAAAACAACAATGTGGTTAATAATTATCAGAACTGTACCTTTTATTATACAATCAATAATTAAAATTGAATATTTAGATTTATATTAAGTACTTTTCAATATTTAGACAAATAATTTTATTAGTATATTATTATTCAATTTGTGTTCAATTTGTTACAAAATTCAAATTCCTGAACTTGAAATAGGTATGCATTTAATATTCAGTTAATAATGCTTAGTTTCCCTGTATTTAATTCGTGGATATATTCCTCCTAAATACATTCGTGCTTAAAAATTAAGAAAATAATTTTCCACTCATGCGTGTTTTCTCTACAAAACTTCGGACTCGGAAAATTATAAGAAAACACGCATTCGTGAAAAATTATCGGAAATTTTTAAGCCCTCGTGGTATTATCCCCGAAAATTTTTGGATGGACATGGAAAACGAAGAGTTAATCGATGATCCTGATCTAACGGCATCTACTTACGCCACAAAATCATCGCAAATTTGAAATTCTGTGTATCGAACCCGTTGGACAACCGGATGCTAAAGTATTCATAATCCCGCTGAATCAAGTAATAGTTTTATAGAAACGTAATATTTTTAGTTTGCTTATATTACATTTACTTGTTAGCTCCAAGACCCCTTAAAAAAAGTGATAATTATTAAGAAATCATGGTTCTTGGGATTAGACCGTGTCACATTGGAATTACTTTCCGACGTTTCGCCTTCGATTGCACGAGGCATCTTCAGGGATCTTTACTTCACGAGATCTGAACACTGAATGAGCTCGAAGAGATTCAGGCGGGCTTTTATACCCGACTTGTGCTCGCCGAACCGTGGCCCTGTGTTAAGATCGGTTTCCACGTGTGATGTAGACCGTAACCCGTATCTCTATTGAAATTTTTTGTATGTTTAAATATTTCAATAGATTCTGTAACTTTTCGTTTATAAAAACCTGGAACCGATGCTAGAACCTTGGTTTCCTTTACATTTATGAAATGGCCAGTGTTATGCTGGTGTTCAGCTACAGTAGATTGAACAATTTGTTTCTTTTTAATACATCGTTCATGTTTCTTTTCTTCCGTCTAGTTGATATTGAGCGTCCTGTTTCTCCCACACACTTTTCCACAAGAGCAAGGAATTTTATATACTCCTTCTGTTTGGAAAGGTACAAGATCTTTCGGGGATCGCAAGCATTGTCCAATCTTCTTATATGTATTGAAGGTTGTACGTATATTGGACCGCCGAAGTAATCGTCCTATTTTGTCTGTAGTGCCATGTATGTAGGGAAGAACAACACTACCTAATGGTGGCTCTTTATCATTCTCCTTTGGCGGAGTTGGTTTACTATGTCTTTTAATTAAACGCGTAATATCTTCAGTGCAATAACCATTCCCTCTGAGGGCTTCGGTCAGTTTCGATGTTTCCGTTGTTAAAGAATCTTGATCAGAAACCGAAATAGCTCTGAATGAATGGTGATGAGAATTTGCGTTTAAGTATCTATTTGTATGCGTCGGTTTTCTATACACAGAATGTCCTAATGTACCATTTTCCTTCCTTTGAACACATACATCTAGAAAGGGAATTGTTCCATTAGATTCAATTTCCATCGTGAATTTGATATTATGGTGTTGCTGATTAAGGTGGTTCAGAAATATGAGGAGATTATCCTGTCCATGAGGCCAAACAACAAAAGTATCATCTACATATCTAAATCAGTGCTTCGGTTTTAGTGGAGCGTATGTTAGAGCAATATCCTCAAAGATATTCGCTACCAGAGGTGAGGAGGAAGAGAACCCATAGCTGCCCCTGAAGTTTGCTCATAAAAAGTTCCTTGAAAAATGAAAGAAGTAGATGTAAGACAAGCTTCCACTAGGTCTATTAAGTTCTTATCAAGATTATTGTTATCCAGTATGTCTGATATAATGGAAATTGAGTCGTTGACAGGAACATTTGTGGGATCCAACTGGATTATCTTGAGTTTTTCCACGAAATGTGCAGAGTTTTTAATAAACGAATCTGTTTTTCCAGTAAATGGGTTAAGAAAATTTGAAAGATATTTACCTAGTTTGTATGTGGGCGAGTCATTGCACTGACGATCGGTCGAGGTGGTACGTTGTCCTTGTGTATCTTCGGAAGACCGTAGAACCTGGGAGTCTTGGAGCTGCTTGGTTTTAGTGATTTTTTCTCCGCTGGTGGTAGACTGGATGTGTTGATCAAACTGGTAATGCGTCTTTCTATTCTACTTGTGGGGTCTGCCTGCATAATCTTATAGGTGTTGTTGTCCAAAAGTTGAGTAACCTTTTCCACATATTCTGTTCTATCCATGACGACTGTGGCGTTGCCTTTATCTGCTGGAAGTACCAGAATGTTTGCGTCTTCGTTTAAGGTCTTCATCGCTGTTTTTTTCGGCTACGGAGAGATTCGATTTCGGTGGTTTTGAGTTTTTAATGATCTTCGCTGTCTCATATCTGACTTCATCCGCTTGTTCCACTGGTAATCTTCTGATTGCTGCTTCAAAAGAGGATACTATGTCTTCTACGGGAATGGTACTCGGTGCTATTGCGAAGTTTTGGCCCTTGGAAAGGACGGAAAGTTCTGCTTCGGATAACGGCTTTGATGACAGGTTAATAAATGTGTTCTGCAGAAGTTTCACTGGATTTTTTCTGTTCAGGAGGGCTTCAAACTTCTTTTGTTGCTTAAGTGTAACTTCTTGATGGATTTTTTCTGCCTGTGCGTTGGTAATGTTGTCCAAAGTTGTAAATGTAGTTCTTTCTAGTCTAGAAGCTAATTTCAGATGAATTTCTAATAGTTTCCGGGCATCTGTATCTAAATCACGACGTATTGCCTTAATCCTTTCTCTAACTAATGCATTGCTAGCACGCTTATAAATATTCTTAGCAGTTCAGAAGTAATGTAATCACCTGTAGCGATTTCGGTACTACATCTTCATCTCGGCATCAAGGAGAAAGGCCAACTGGCAGAGTAACTTCTCGCTGTTCCGGAGATCGCCAAAAGTTTTGGCATCCTTCTTGGTTTCCTCCCCATAGAGGTTAGCTAACATACAACGGAAGCTTTCACGGCTTTGGTCAATTAAGAAATCATGGTTCTTGGGGTTAGACCGTGTCACAGTGGAATTACTTTCCGACGTTAGGTACCGTTTCTCCAAACCTTGCTAACAAAGATTTGCCTCTGAATCCAAAAGAATTATCTGTTAAAGGCAACACTGTTAGCAATTACCAATGTACTCTTAATGGTAAGTACTTATGATTAGTAAATGTGTCACTCATGTCCCAAAATATATGAAATCAATTGTTTTCATTTATTTATTATACTTTATTTTTAGATGCAAAGTTCATTGACAATAAAATTCTTGATGCCTGTATGCCAACCATGAAGGCAAAGGCATTAGAAAGACAACTAATGCGATTGAAGAAATATCTATATCAAACACTAAAGAAGAAACTCTTTCTCTAGAAGCTCTTGTACCTTTCAAGACAATTTAGGACTTACCTCTAAGCCCATTTGACAACATTATTGATTTCGAAAAAAATGACACCGACAGTTGCTACATCGGAAGAATATATAGAACACCAGAAAAAGATAGAAAGAATAAGAGAAATAATAAAAATCAGAGAGGGCAAAAACAAGAAAAAAATAGAGAAAAAGAACAACCAAAGAAACAAACGAAAAAAGTGAGAAAAGCTGACAATTCTAAACCAAATATGACGATAAATAATAATGCCACAAATAATAAGACAAATTAGACTGATAGCGCGGTAAAGCATGTCATTGTAATATATGAAGAAGAATATTTTCCTGGTTTGATCTTTGAATTAAGTAAAGAGTACAGTTGTATAAGCAATGGCAAGGAGTGGTGTGAATTGGAAGTGGACCGAGAAGGATAATATAATTACATACAGTTCAAATGAAATTGTACGCAAAATAAATCCACCAAAGGTAAATAACCGCCGAAGCATTTATTGTGTACGTGAAATTGAAGGACTTAGGAGGGGCTAAGAAAGCAGTTTGTTCCCAAAGGAACATAGTTATAAGCGTTTATGTTTTTTTTTACTTAGATTAAACTTAGAAATGCTAAATACTTTTTATGTCATGTTTTTTTCTTTAAAAATTGGTTTTATATAATTTCTTGTATTATACTAACACAAACTACAAAAACTAAAAAACAGCTAAAAAATCAAGATAAGTGTCAGTGATATTCTGCATAAAATATGGTAGGCGGTAATAGGAGCCAAAATAGTCGGTAATAAGAACATCACACAGGAACTGTCGGTAAAGGGTACAGGGTGTCCAATTTTGGTTGTAAATGCAAGGTATCTCCGTTATTTACAAATATTTAGGGTTGAGGTTTTCGCGACACCGTGCCACTTTTTTGTCAAACTCAAGCTGCCGTAATTAGATTTTCCATAGCCCGCCTCGTTTCGGAGATACAGGGCCAAATTGAAAAAATTGCATTTTGGGACACCCCTCGTATCTCGGTTATCTTTTAACGTATCGAACAGGTAAAAACTGGCTCTTATAGAGTTTTTTACGTAGAATCCAGTGGCGTGGACAAATTTTTACTCGGGGCCGTCGTTTTTGATACATGACCCAAAGTCCCGTTTTTTTAAATGGGACACCCTGTATATTTTTACGTAGTCCTATTCGTCTTATTATGAGCTTTTCAAAAATATATAGTTATCTATACTTATTTTAAAAATAAGGCTACAGTTTAAGTTTTTAAGAATATATTAAGTATATCTATTTTTCGTAATTAGCCATGTTCAAAAGAACTGCTCAAACTGATTTCTATTTTCTCTTAGACATCTCTCACACAATCTTGCAATTTTACCCAATGTATTTGAAATGACTACATTGCGTGCTTGTATTTGCAAAAATGCCTGCTCAGTGGTGTTACGCAGGTCTTGAACTGTGTTATGTCGGGTACGAAAAATTAAATTTTTTAGGTGACCCCATAAAAAGAAGTCCAATATGGACAGGTCAGGCGACCTAGGAGGCCATCGGACAGGTCCGTGCGTCCAGCGTTCGAGGAAGTTCTCTTCTAAATACCGCCTCACAATTTGGAAGTTATGTGCTGGAGCTCCGTCTTGTTGGAAATATATTTGATTCACATGTACTAAAGGGACATCTATGATTTCTGGCAATATATTTTGCAATATTTCAAGGTAGCGATTAGCAGTGAGACCTCCTTCAAAAATATAAAATTTTATTTTGGTTCCTAGTACGAAACAAGCGACATTAAAGCCAAATCTTCCTTGTTGCTCGCGTGGAAATATCAAATGTGGATTTTCAGGTGACCAGTGTCTCGTATTATGCCTATTAAAAATTTCAGCACTACTTATATACGATTCGTCGGACCGTATAACCGCCCTTCCACAATTTTGGTTAGTATTAATTTGTAAATACCACCTACCTAACCTAACCTAACCTAAATTGCAGCCTTATTTTTTAAAATAAGTATAGATAACCACATATTTTTGAAAAGCTCATAATAAGACGAATAGGACTCCGTAAAAATATACAGGGTGTCCCATTTAAAAAAACGTGATTTTGGGTCATGTATCAAAAACGACGTCCCCGAGTAAAAATCTGTCTAGGACACTGGATTCTACGTAAAAAACTCTATAAGAGCTAGTTTTTACCTTTTCGATACGTTAAAAGATAACCGAGATACAAGGGGTGTCCCAAAATTCAATTTTTTCAATTTGGCCCTGTATCTCCGAAACGAGGCGGGCTATGGAAAATCTGATTACGGCAGCTTGAGTTTGACAGAAAGTGGCACGGTGTCGCGAAAACCTCAACCCTAAATATTTGCAAATAACGGAGATACCTTGCATTTACAACCAAAATTGGACACCCTGTACATATCAGAAGTTTCAGATAAAAAAATATTTAGTTTTTTTTCAATAGAAAGATCAATTTTTCCGTTAATTCTTTCTGTTTCTTAAAAACATTTTAAACTTCAGACTAAAATATTAGAAAATTGCGTTTTTACTTACAAACCTTGTAGGTGGTCGGTGAAGAGTACATTTACCTTATTTGACTTCGAGAATAAAATATAATTTGAACTGAAGTCGGTTTAATTTTTTTTATTTTTTTTTAAATTAACAAGCAAATTTTTTTTGTGTCCAGACGAAATCATGGAGAATACTTTCACCACTTCAGGGAAGCGTTTCAAGTGTACACTGACGTACGCAACTTGGAAGATATACAGTTGATGAAACAACATCTGGTGGTGGGAATGACTACTACAGGAGCTGCTAGATTGCAGTCATCTTTACAGGTTTGACACTTTTAGAATTTCAATTTTAATGATTTTGTGACTAGAGCCCTACTATTGGCTACCTTAAAAAGACATTATCGCGGTTCTCGATTTCTCCACAAAGTCTAAGTCTTATTTTTCCCTTGGTGTATGACCGGCGCTAAAGTCAAAAAATATACAATATCTGTGGAAATTTGGGGGAATATTCCCAGAAAATTTCCTTGGCAAGTTTCGTGTGTGCGAGCAGCTATGTGAAGTCTAAAACAAGGTCGAGAGTTACAGACGCACATCTGGAAGGAAGATCAAAATACAAGAGTTCTAACCACACTACATCACAACTTGTTACGGTCTGGACGCGCGTTTCGCTAATCAATTTAGCATCATCAGCAGATGATATAAACTAAAGAAACTTGTCCTAACCGAGACTATTTATAGGTAAATGTGGTCACACTTGGTTGGACCCGACTGCACCGTTGTCAAGTAAACAATAGAGGGGACTATAGGGAATAGGCCCTCTGTCTTTATTTAGTGCTTTCTCACCACATTTAACTATTTCTATACTCTCAAATGCATCCAATAATGTATTACTAGATATGTTTTTAATCAACTTAAGATTATTTATTCCTATTTGGTGATTGTTTTCGAAAGCATGTTGGGCAACGCTTGACTTTTCTGTTCTTCCGTATTTTAAATGTGCCATGTGTTCTTTAAAACGAATGTTTATAAAGCGTTTAGTTTGCCCAACATATTTTAGATCGCAGTCATTACAGCTAATTTCATAGATGCCACTCCTCTCCTTCATTGAGAAAAACCCGTTATCAAAAATGATAACAGAAGTAAAAAATACCTTAAAACAGTGTAAAAACCTTGTGTTCGATAAACTAAAATTTAAACTCTATATCCAAAGTCCATGAGACCTATTGTTTCAGCTGTTGGATCACCAACGTACAATATTTCAAAATGGTTAGTAGAAGAATTCAGCAAATTAAATATCTCGTACGATAACTTTGAGGTTACTAACTCGTTAAAATTCTTAGATAAAATTAAGAATGTTCACTTAAAAGAAGGTGATGATTTGATATAAGCTCATTGTTTCCTAGTGTACCCATACTGCTAGCTTTAGAGTACCTAAAGGAACTACTTGAAATCAATAATTTGAAGAAAGAAACTATTGATGAATATTTGCTTCCCACAAAATTATGTATGAATCAAAATTTTTTCAGTTCAACAATAAATATTTTAAACAACTTAAGGGAACTGCAATGGGCAATTGCTTATCTCCGTTTCTTGCGAATTTGTTTATGGGTAGATTAGAAATCCAATTCAAAAAAGAACTCAAGTATTTCCCAAGGGTGTGGTATATTTGCTATTTTTAACACTAAAACTGAAAATTTGGACACTTTCTTAGAAACATTAAACAATAAATTCCTTCCGTTAGTTATTAGAAATAACGATACATTAGAATTTGATATTTATAGGAAATTTTCTATTATACTGTTAGGTATATAACATCCGACTCATTTCATTTCTTAACGCACAGGTTAGTCAATTTTCCATTAAGTAAAGAACGTTTCAACAATGAAATGAATCGGATTAAAAATATAGCTAAAAGTAATGGATATAATGATAATTTTGTACATAAATTAGTAAATAGACATAAACATAAGAAAATGTTAAAAGATGCCACTACTCTTCAAGCACCTAAGGCTCTCAGTAAGTTTTTAATAATCCCAGATATAGGAGAGGTCTAGAAAAAGTATTTAAAAACGTAAGTTTTAGAGTAGCCTGCAAAACGGAGAACAGTTTGAAAAATCTCCTTGGAAACCCTAAAGACAAAGTCGACTTGAAAGTCGACAAACATTCGTTTTAAAGAACACATGGCACATTTAAGATACGGAAGAAGAGAAAAGTCAAGCGTTGCCCAACATGCTTTGGAAAACAATCACCAAATAGGAATACATAATCTTAAGTTGGTTAAAAATGTATCTAATAATAGATTATTGGATGTATTTGAGAGTATAGAAATAGTTAAATGTGGTAAAAATGCACTAAATAAAGACAGAGGGCCTATTCCCTATAGTCCCCTCTATTGTTTACTTTACAACGGGCAGTGACCACATTTACCTATAAATAGTCTCGGTTAGGATAAGTTACTTTAGTTTATATCATCTGCTAATGATGCTAACTTGGTTAGCAAAACGCGCGTCCAGAACGTAAAAAGGTTGTGGTGTAGTGTGGTTAGAACTCTTGTATTTTGATCTATCTTCCGTCACAGGTTCCAGTGTTAGGACTTAATCTGGAAGGAAGTTCGCATTGATTGATTGCTTTTTAATCAATAAAGATTACACTTTGAAATTATATACTTTTTATTTTATTGATATGGTGGTAAAGTGACGTGGATGTGAAATCGATTTTTGGCCCTTGCACTAAAAAGTTTGAAGACCCTTGACTTAGGCCATCGGCCTTTGTGGTCTGCTAATAGATTAAAAAAGGGAAAGTTTCCCAAACCGATTTATTTCCTTCCGGATAGTTTTCGAAATAGAAAGTTTAATAGAAAATTTCTACTCCACTTCACTAATATTTTATTATTATTAATTTCGCTTTCACTCACAAGGACTTGGTATAATACCTAGTGTCAACATTTTTTCAGGCTTTAAAAAGTTCCATCGTTGTTGTGGAAGAGGCAGCAGAAGTATTGGAAGCACATATAGTAGCCACTTTGACGAACCATTGCCAACACCTCATCCTGATTGGAGACCATCTTCAGCTGAAACCAGGAGCTGCCGATTACCAGATCGCAACCAAATATAAACTGGGTGAGTAAAATGAACCTGACATTATTTTATTAAAATGTTTCTTTTCGTTTTTCTTGTATGGCATGAGGTAGAAAAAATATTGGGAACAGTTGTCGAAACATTTCTATAGGCTAGTTGATTTTACGATACGCAGACTTATCGGTACATATTACGCTTTTCACGCAGGAAAGTACTAATATTAGACAAATAAAGCAAGGCCAAATTTTAATGCATGCATAATTTAATTGTATGAACACTGATCTTGAACATTTTTTGTTAATATTCCTTAATCTTAATTCAAATTACGTAATTATAAAAAGTTAAATACACACATTTTTTCTTTTGAAACTGTCCTGTCATTTCGTGCTGTAATGAAATGATAGAACTTGAAATTGAAATGTTATGGTTTACCAGTACAGGGTGGTTTTTTTTGTTGATATTATAAGGTATAGGCTGAAGATACAAACATTTTATGACGCAGAATCCAGCGGCGTACTTAAAAAAATATAGAATTTTTAATTTTTGAGATAGTATCAAAAGTAACATTTTCTTGAATTGCATTTTTTCTTGCGATTGCAATAATATATAATACTTAGTATTTTCATCATCATCAATGGCTTTACAACTCTTCGTGGGTCTTGGCCGCATTTACTATTGCCCTCCATTCCTGTCGATCCTGTGGCACTATTTCCCATTGTCCTACGCCCATCCTTTCTAAGTCTTCTCTGACAGCATCTCTGAATCAGCAGGCCTTTGATTACATAACGCAATGCTTGGGCCTCCCTGAAATCGACATGTTTGCGTCAATGAATAACACTAAATGTCAACGTTATATTTCATGACTAAGAGATCCTGGAGCTGAAGCGGTGGACGCGTTCACGATTTACTGGGGTAAATAGTATGTAGTACCTTATTGGAAGACGCAGTCATGGTTCCCGTTGTATGCTAAATTGACATGTGATACGCCATTACAGCTATAATAGAAGAACCTTTTACTTTGTCCTTTCAGCAAAAGGAAACATCCTCTCTACTCGGTCCTTATCCTGGTAGCAGCGAGATTATCCGCCAAGCATTTTTTCGAAGAGGGATTCCAAGAGAAGCCATCGAAACAATGCTTCAATCTCTAAGCGAAAATACCATTAAGCAATACATCATACAAGATGTGGCGGCAGTATTGTCAAACCAAAGAAATATCACCATTCGATTGCAAAATTTCAGATGCAATTTCATTTTTGGACTCCTCTCAAAATAAATTTGGTTCCTTTAACGCTCACCGTGCAGCCCTGTCGTTAATCTCCTCACAAAATTTGGAAGAAAATAATGAGATTAAACGCTTTATAAAAGGAGTTTTTAAGCTAAAACCGCCTAAACCTAAGTACAACCTTACCTGGAACCCACATCAGGTGCTTACATTCCTACGAGACTCACCTGACTCTACTCTAAAATTTATTTCTTGTGAGCTGGTGACCCTACTAGCGCTTGCTGCTGGTGAAAGGCTTTAGACAGTATCCTTAATCAAGTGTTCTAATATAAAGTTCTCACCTAATAGTGCAGTTATTCTTATTCCAGACTTAGTTAAAACATCTAGACCCAAATTTTGTCAACCCAGTTTCTCCTTACCTTATTTTGTCCAAGATCTCAATTTATGTGTAGCTTCAACCCTTAAAAAATATCTGTCAATGACCAAGGCTCTAAGAAAATCATGTTGTGACTCACTGTTTTTAACGTATAATAAACCACATGGAGAAGCTTCTAAGCAAACTTTTAGTCGATGGGTTAAAAATGTCTTCCAAGATGCAGGCATAGGTACTACCATTTTCACAGCATATTCAACGAGACACTCGTCGACTTCCTTGACTTTAAGAAAAGGCATATCTATAGATGAAATAAGAAAAACTGTAGGGTGGAGCGAAGGATCGGACACGTTTGCCAGATTTTATAATAAACCCCTTGTTGAAACATCAATTGGGTTTTTTAATTCAGTCTTTAAGTTGATAAATAAGTTCTCTGTTCGTTACATATAATATATATATATATATATATATATATATATATATATATATATATATATATATATATATATATATATATATATATATATATATATATATATATATATATATATATATATATATATATATATATATATATATATATAATATATAAATATATATATATATATATATATATATATATAATATATAATATATATATATATATATATAATATATAAATATATATAAATACATATATATATAATATATAATATATATATATATATATATATATATATATATATATATATATATATAGCCTGTATTTTTCGTTAGCCCCGAGTTTCTGGTAAAGCGATTTTACCGAAAATTACTTATTTTAAACACGCTTTAAAATTGAAACAAGTATTCTATAATTATTTATTTATTGTCTACAAAATTACAAGTGTACTAAAAAAGTAAGCAAAAAAATGGTGTCAAATCTAATAAAAAAAATTTTAAATGAAAATTCACTGGCTAATATCCAGGAGCCAGTGGCAAAAGCTCTGAGAATCTGTATAAGGAATGTACAGAATTTTTACAATGCAAAAATAGATATTCATAATGCAATTTATGATTTATACACGTCAAAGACTAATATAATCCTTCAGAAACTTTTTAATATTATAGACTAAAAAATATCATCATCACTTAAAAAGCCCTCATCTTCTGAGTCGTCCTCAAAATGGCGCAATGATCATTGGTGCTATTTCGACATCTAGAACTAGTTCTCGATTCTACCAATCCCATATTAATTTCTTCGCATGTTTCACAGATTTCTTCCAGTACTCCGGCGTAATGCCAAACAATTTGCACTTCATCTGATGTAAGACTATCGTTCACGTGTTTTTCGTAATATGATTTTGCCCCAGCCTATATTAATTCTATTGCGTTAAACTGGCAATAGTATAGTCGCAGGCGTAAAACCTCATGTCCATTTTCCCGTAATATTCCATCTACGGGATATATTGTTGGTTTTTTAATAGATTTTGCCATTAAAAGAAGTTTTAGTTTCAGCATATTTAGTAAAGGATTTTGTTTTTGTTTTATTAGCCAGTCATAAATATCACTTTTTTTCCAGGATGAAGTAGTTTATTTATTTAAGATTCTTGAATGATAAGATGCATTGTCCAGAATGATTAAAGATGGAGCATCTAAATTTGGAATCAGTTGTTCTTTTAACCACTTTTCAAACAGTTCACAGTTTATATTATCATGGTAGTCCATACTTTTGGATGTTAAAGAAAACAGTAAACTTGCACCTGGGAGAAATCCTGTTGAAAAACCTGCATGCAAAATGATGAACCGTTTTCCCGTCCCACATCCCTTTTTTTCTTGACACTTTTTGCAGACTCGTCTTGCCAAGATTTCGAACCACTTCCATTAGAAAATATCCCAGTGTCGCACTGTGGTCAAAAATTAACATCTAGGGTTCCAAAAAATAGGAGGACTTTGATTCTATTTTCTAATAGTCCTTTTGCCGAAATTAAAGCCTTGTATTACTTTATTATGATGTTTTATTACACTATACACTACCACATAAGACATACAGTGTGTCTCCTAATATGGAGTACCTACCCAAGAGAAAAAAACTTTTTTAATTTTTATTTTTTGACCAAAAGTCATTATTTTTTTAAAAAAGTCTTGTTTGATAAAAAAACCTATTATATTATAAGTATACAGTGCGGGTTCAAAAATTGAAAAAAATTAAAAAGTATTAACCCTAATTTTTTTTAACTTTGCGAAAATTCGTGTTTTGCATTGATAATCGTATGGATTTTACTTTCGAGTACTCTACTCATACAAGGTTTTTTTGTATAGAAAGGCCAATTTTTGTGATCTGAACGGATGAAAAAAAATCAAATTTTCAAAATGATTATTTTTAAAAAAATTGCAATAATTTTATAGGTTTTAATATGAATTGGAATTACATTATTAATACTTAATATTTTAGGGCCTATATTTCAGTGTCACCTTAAGGTATAGAATAGCGTAAGTCTTACTTAAGACTTAAAAACGTATGTCAAAGTAGGACAGACATTATGTTCAAGTGAAACTTAATTTTAAGGGAACATAAATATCGGCCCTTACAACTATAAAAAAACATATATAAAATACTAAAGCTAAACATATAGAAATAATAAGTTTTAATCAGAATCTACATCAGATGGTATTTCTGGGGATTCTAACAGTAAAATTACATCTTTGTTGATTGAACCGCTTTGCCTAGGTGCTAAAATTCGCATACTAGAAATTAATGGATCCGATGAAATAAGCAAAATATTAAATAAATCTTCATTGGTTATCTTTCGAGACATCTTTCGTGTATTATGTTCTCTATAATATTTGACTTCTTTGTGTCTTGATTCTTGTGCATCTTCCCCTAACTGTCCAATTGGCACTAAAAAATGATCGATAATATCTTTTCCGTGTAAAAGTATTTTGTGCACAGTGGCAGGCATTGGATACCACTCATACAACTGCACGTACAACTTTGCGGTTTCATAAGCATAATCTCCAAAAGTGGACGAATTTATTTTAAAGTTGGAGCTTAAGGCTTTTAAAATTACACCAAATCTATGAATTAATTGTTGGTCAATACCCGTAATACGAGACGATAATGCTGGATAAGAGAAAAACTTTCGCGCAGTGTTGCCATTATTTGTTGTACCAAAACCAGGTTTTACGGAATCTACTAAAAGATCCATGTCAGTTCGGAATGATGTTATGATTTGTTGTTTTTTAGCGGAATATAATTTCTTATATTCATGTCCACGAACCTGCCACTTTCTAAAATCTTGTCGATAAGAAATGTACAAAAAACATTCAAAGCATCTAATATAAGCATGTAAGGATGATATACCAAAATCAAGACACAAAGGATCATATGGACGAGATATTACCTTATCTAACTTATTAAATTCGGTTGGACCAGCTTTACAAATGTAGCATTTTTGGGTAGAAGAATTGGAAGTCAATGCATTACACACTTTTCCATCTACCATTGTTTTAAAAAGCTGATGATTAACAAAAAATTCCGTATTTTCAATGAATAGTCTGGTAGGATTAAGATTTTCAATTTGATTTTGTATATAGCAAAATTCCGATTTTATAACATCATTAGTTTCTTTTACAAACTGAATCCGTATTGGCCTACAAAAACGGGTGGAAGAAGTACGTGAATTTTGCCATAAAATCAATTTGGAATTTTGTTGTTGGTGATATAACTGTAAAGGAACTATGGATGTTGTTAACAGACTTGAGTCATCAACGCGATTTTCATTTGATTGAAAATGTTGGTTATAATTGCTTTGACTTCCTTTTCCATCTGCCCCCCATTTATAAAGCATGTGTAAATTAATACTGGATTCACTATTAATAATGGAGGAAAGTACTTCATTTTGTGTTTCAGCAATTCTTGATACAGTGTGATTTAACAAAGACTGTAATGGAACTTCAGCAGATGTTTCGGTAACAATAATTTTAGAAGAAGGGTAACATTTTTTTTTAGCTTCCAGAAGTTTATAATAAGGAGGATACAAATGTTTTAAATTTTTGTGTTTAGCAGATTCTCTTAAGTTAATGTACTGACAGCGAGTCAACTTTAGGCCTATAAATAACGCTAAGGCTTCGTCTGCAGAATACACTAATGTTTTTGAGTCTTTCTTTAATCCTAACTTTTTTATTCGTGTTGCGCTTTTAGGAGAATAAGAAATCTTACCAACCAGAGTAGCGGCATCCCTATTACCACATGAGAAGAGTTTCATTTGTGTAGCCAGGCAGAGTTCTTCCTTACTTGTTGAGGCAAGAATTTTTGAGACTCTTCTGCGTTTAGTCTGTTGGCTCGCGTTCTCAAATAAAACTTTTGGGCGGCCACGTCCTGCTTCTGTTGACCCATTAGGTGTAGTTTCAACATTACCTGATGTTAACACAACTGTATTAAGCCACTCTTCATTTTTTTGCATAAATCTATTTTTAATGCCGTGATTTTCTTTCCATTTTCTCCAAAGAGCGACGCAAAATACATGTACAACTCTTTTAACTTCTTTCTGATCTTCTATTTTCATATTTTCACTCCCAATTTTATCACATATATATTCAAAAAGAAAATTTTTTGATTTCACCTCGAGGGGACGAAATGGGGATTTACTTTGCAAAAGATCAAATAGGCACATTCTGGAAAAGCTCTCACGGGTACCTAAAAAAATCGTTAAATTTACCTATTGTCGGCGTTTGTGGATAACGTAATTTGTACGTATAAATCAAAACATAATGCAGAATCATATTATGTTAAAATATTTATGTTCTAACTTGTTCTAAAAAAGTAAACTCACTATAACCATAGAATTATTATATTTTTTAAAAATCTGACACCTTATATTGTTTTTTTAAATTTTATAAGTATAAAAAAATTAAAAGAAATTCTAACAATGTGTGATGATAATACATACCTCTGGGAATATAAGCCATTTTAGAATCACGCGTAAACACTACTTATACTGTCACCAACGCTTTGCAAACTAATCAAAATTTGACAAGTCACAACGCGATAAACAGAGCTCAAGGATGACGCGATGTTTGCGGCGTGGTAAAATGTAAAAATAAGCCAATAATATTTTAAAATTGTTAAATATATATTCAAACATTATCTATTAGTATAGTGTATCAAGGAAAAGAAAGTTGGGTTAAGTAGTTATTTTTATTTTTGGAAAGCTAGACACTAATTTTTGATCACAGTGTGTCGTCTAAAAATACCACTTTTCTAAATTTTGAATTAACATTTTCCGTGTATTTCTTTAAAAACTGGATACGCCGACTTCCTATATGTGGCAACTCGCATAAAAATCTTCAATTACAGTCCTTTTTATATCGAAAACCCAACATTTTTATTAATTTTGACAACGATTTTATTCCAATTTTTTAAAGCTTCTTTTAAAACTTGAAGGGTTATATTAGTTTTTGATGTGTATAAATCGTAAATTGCATTACGAACATCTATTTTTACATTGTCACTTAAGTCTTCTGTCTTTGGCTTTTTTCGTGTACATTTCTTAATTTTCTTCGGTAGTAAATTATACTTTTTTTCGTCCACAATTTTCTGCACAGTCCTTATACCGATTCCCAGAGCTTTTGCTACTGTCTCCTGGATATTGGCCGGTGAATTTTCATTTTCGTAATATTTTATTAGACTTAATATCATTTTTTTCGCTTGTGAATGCAAAAAAACCCGAAAATTGTTTTCTATTACGCATTTTGTCACTGACTTGTCAATCTGACCTTGAAGTGACATCGCTCAAAGATTTTTGCAACTGCTGGTATTTATATGTTTATCCTCTTTTTTCATATGAAAATATCATAGGTCTATCTAATTCATCTTCCGGTTTTTATGCCGAGGATATGATTACACGTAATAAAAGAAAAATAAACTTAAAAAGTTTGTCGTTGATAAATCGTATGACCCGCACGATAATACTGCTTTTGACTATAGTAGCTAGTCTTTATAGTTCCAAAAAAAAAATAGTCCCAAATGAACTTTAAAAGTTCAGTGTTGTATAAAAACCCTGAAACAAGAATTGCCACATGTAGAGGAATCTCCACAACAGCAAAGCTTGGAATATTATTGGAAACAGGCAAAACTGCACACAATATATACAAGAATGTAATACGAACTTCTTTCATTGTAGCGTAAAAAATTGCGAGAACCAGTACTAAGATGGCCGATGTTAGTGGCACGTGGAAGTAATTAAGATAAAATCGCCATGTAGGCCGTAAAGTTAAAACCAAATATTTACCAAACCATAATCTTCAACTTAACTTCGTCAAATCGGATTCTTTTAATCTACCATTTGGGATCGAATTTAGTTAACAAAAGTGTGCTAAAAAGAAAGATTTTTTCTTTAGCCCTTTTTGGTACAGAAATCCCCTAAACTAGTTTAAAACAGGTTTGGCTGAATCAGTCATTTAGAATAGAATTCATTTAAGAAGAAGGAAGTATAAAAATTAATTAACCGTGTGTAAAAGTGGATTAATACATCTTGAATTTATCCAAGAATGAATCTACTTTTCTCAGTTTTATGTTGCTGCTAAAAATACATATAATAATTTAATGTGTTTTGTGTTTTGCTTAACTATACTTATAGTAATAAATAATACACATAACTGTGGAAGAAACAGTTTTGTAAACGCATTTATTACAAAAAAAAAACTCCCAGTGAAACATCAGTCTTTATTCAAACAAAAAGGGCTCACTCGAATACCTGGTCCTATACGAGATTGTACTGTTGAATTTATCTCTTCCCAGTTAATTATTGATGCTTTTTCTACATGTTTTCAAAGTGTTTATACAAGATCTAATCATCATGCTTCCATAGAACCAGATTCAATCACCCATTGTTGGGATTAATAAATTGCAAGAGTCGGACATTATCGAGGCCGCGAAAAAACTATAAAATAAATTAACTTCTGGTAGTGATTGAGTGAATTCCGAGCTTTATTGTGAAGGACTGTATCGAGGCTCTATCTAAGCCCTTGATGTACGTATTTAACCTCTCAATTGAGTTAGCTTAGCGTTATCTCTGTATTAAAAAAAGGTGATCTATCAGAGCATCAATTCTCTGTAATATCTCTAAGCTTTATAAAATATGTATGTATAAACGGATTTTCAGTCAGGTTAGGTCTGTAGATAAAAGATTCATGTGACACAAATCTGATTTGTTATATTTGCACTTGATATCACTGGCCAAGTTGGTGTTGCCCATATGGATTTCCAAAAGACTTTCGATCAGATAGACCCTGGTGTTTTGATGAAATTAGACTTTATGGGCTTTTCCTCAGGTTTGATTTCGCTTTGGAAGTCTTACTTGACTGAGCGGCAGCAGTTTATCTTCAGAATATTTGGTAACACCTGGACTTCCACTAGGCTCTAACTTGGGGCATTTGCTTTTCTTACTTTCCATAAATGACCTAGCAAACAAACTTAATTGTTCAAAACTGTTATTTGCTGACGATTTAAAAGTATATACTAGTATTGATTCCTCGGTAGACTGTCAGGTCTTGCAGAGTGAGTAGAATCAGTATATGTACATGGTGTGATATAAATAAACTTAATCTGAATATTTCTAAACGCTTTGTTGTTTCTTACACTTATAGAAAAACATGTATACAGTAATTATAAGATAAAATTGAATACTCTTGTTCGTTGTAGCATTTACTTTTAGAACTCACATAATGAATATTGCTAAATCTGCCTCAAGAACTTTAGGTTTCATACTCAGGAACTGCAAAAGCTTTAATAAGGATGTTTCGCAGAAAAAGAATACCTACATCGTTCTTATACAAATGATTAAACAGTTAAATTGACTGCATGCATTTATTAAATCAAATAACAGTTTATTGTAATCGCCCCCATACAAACATGCTGACTAGAGCTCCAATATATTATGTGTGTTAAGAAAATGTATGGCGATAATGTGGATATATTTTTTTGACTCTTTAAGTGCTCTCATGAGGCAGATTAACTGATTTTTTTTTTCATATATTTTTTCTTTTTCTTTTTTTACCATTCTCTAATAATTATAATTTTTTTTGTTTAATTTTTTGTATTTATATTATTCCTGTAAGTGGGTGGTGGGAAATAAACGACTATTTACTTATTTATTAAAAAGCCAAAAGGTAGTCCATCACACTAAGCTTTTCCATGCGTTGCCCTTTTAACTTAACAAAGGGCAACTTAATCGAACAACGAGAAAGTGCAAAACTTCAAAATGTAAACAGTATTTCTTATACATTTAGCACTGCCGGATGCGATTCAAGATTCCCATGTGACGTCACTCGCATAGAGGCCGCATGCGCAAGAATATACGGCTAAGTCTGTGTATCGTGGTTGGTTCATTCTAATCCAATAATATGTTTATTTTTTTTTTTGCTTTTTAGGTGTAAGTTTATTCGAGCGAATGGTACGGAATAATATTAAGTGCCACACTTTAAAAGTCCAACACCGGATGAGGCCAGAAATTTCAAGACTGATCAAGCCTCATATCTACCCAGACTTGGAGGATCATGAGTCTACTCAAAAAAGACCTTCAATATTAGGTAAAGTATATACGATCTCAATTGAAATCGTTAAAAAAACATTTGGAACAGAAATTCTTTGCATCGGCGATACCGCCAACTTTGCGCAGTGGTGGGCCGACTTCATTGTATATTACCACTAATATTTCTTTTTGAACAAATAAAAATATATTCTAAAATTATGGTTAGTTGGTTTGCGAAATACAAATGTAAAATGTAAAATGTAAAATCTTATACAGGGTGCTTACAAAATATTGCTAATAAGTTCAAAAAAGTTTCCGTTTTAGGAATTTAGTATATATACATAAACTTGATGACGATACAATAATATGGTGTTGAATATCTTGTCTTGTATAGTTTACACCTATATAAACAAGTGGCAATGCAATATTATGGTGGCAAGTCTAAATATTGCTGGAAAGTACAAAATAAAATATATGTGAAAATATTTAAATATTACAAAAACTCAGAACTTTTAAAAGTTTTGTGTTTATTTAATTTTATTAACCCGATAAATACAAATATTAAAATAAATTTAAATTAGCAAATATAAACAATATTTGAAAAAGGTCAGTGGTTTCATTTAAATAGGAGTGGTAAGTGAATTAATGTATGTATGGATGTATATATATATATATATTAGATCTCATCGATAAAGTTACGTTGTATATATATATATACACAGGGTTATTCACGGTGAGTGTCCAATTAGTAGTATCTGGAGAATCAATAAACACAATACTTTCAAACCTTAGCTCTACACATAATTGCACATAAACTCTCTTTTTAAAATATTTTAAATTTTGCGGTGTTGCCGCTTTTGACCCAAACCGATGGCAATATCTTTTTAATGAAATGCCCTGTATATTATTGCATTTTTGTAATGTCTTGAACATTTTAAACACTTTTGCTTGGTATTTCTTATACCTAAATTCAACCGACTTTGAGAAAATGGCAACTGAAAATTGAAATGTTTTCCTGTTTAAAGCTCTGTAACTCCAAAACGCCTCGACTTACAGCAAAACGGATTGCACTTTCCTTCTTAGTTTTTAGTTACCTATCATCTGATACCAATTTTAATTTCGACAGGTAATGTCAAATTTTGACAGCTTCTGTCAAATTTAAAATTGATATCAGGAGATTGCCAACTAAAAAGCAAAATCGGAAATTGAAATCCATTTTGTTGCAAATTAAATCGTTTAGGAGCTATAGAGCTTTAAAACGTCAAAAATGTCAATTTTCATCCTCCATTTTCTCGAAATTTGAATTTAGGTATAGTAAAATATTTAGAAATATCAGGCTAATATAAAATTGCAATAATATACAGGGCCTTCCATTTAGAAAACGGATGTTGATATCAGTTTCAGTTAGAAGCGGCAGTACGGCATAACTTAAAATATTTTAAAAATGGAGTTTATGTTTACCTATGGCCAGAGCCAAATGTTCAAGATAGTCTGTTTATTGGTTCTCCAAATACTTCTAATAGGACATTCACCGTGAATAATCCTGTATCAAAAAGTAAATATATGGGTCATATATGAGTATACATACTTATTTTTATCAAGAAAAGTGACACATATTAAGAATAATATAAGGTTTATAAACTTATTACTAATTTAGTTACGAGGAAAGTTCCGGGTAAAGCCACTTTATCGGTTATTGTATATTGCAAAAGAAAAATAAATAATGTTTAAAAAACAATTCGTGGTATTAAAATAAATAATATTATGTACAGGGTGTTCCAGCGAGGACTGAACAGGGACCTATTTTCGACCTTCCTTGTATTTTGGAAAAATTCAAAATAGCCAATCGATGTATTTTTTCTTGTAGAATCCAAAAATATCATCGAAAAAATATTTGAACCAGAAACAAAAGAATTACGCTATGCATCAGGTGTTTTTTAAATGGAATGTATCGTTTTTTTATACAATTTTTGGAAAGAGTGATTTTTTTTATGTCCGTTCTGATTAAAAGATTTGATTTTGCGATAGCTGTTTATATTATATTTTAATGTATTACAAACTAAAATTTTAGCTTCACCTGTTTAAAATATACGATAGGTTGGTATAGGTGATCAAGGTAAAATGACGTTTGAATGCTTTGTCAATAAAAATTGACATTATTTTAATTATTGTCGAAGTCTTCACCTAAAAAATATATATTTGACTCTGATCGAAATGAAATACTCTTTGGACGAGAGACTACAGATTGTTATGCTATTTTACAAGTGCCAAGAAAATGCAAGAGAAGCAAGAAGAAGATTTATTGCAAATTTTCATAGAAATATATCCATCAATACAATTCTAAGGATAAAAAACCTATTTGAGGAAAATAAAACTTTGCATGATAGAAAAAGAAATATACAAAGAAGAAGAAATCGAGACCAGGCCATTATAAATTATTTTCAAGTTAATCCAACCAAATCTATTTCGGATGCAGTTCGGGAAGTTCAGTACGGTGGCGATGTAAGGCGCAGAAGAGTTACCCGAGGGACTGTTCACAGGACTCTGAAAATTCATAAATTTAGGCCTTTTCGTATCCTTCCACTTCAGCACCTAATACCGGCACAAAAAGAACTTCGCTTCCAATTTGTTTCTCAAATGGTAATTCGGCAAGAAAACGAAGACCCTGATTTATTCAAAAATATTGTGTGGACCGACGAAGCTACTTTCACAACATCGGGAGTATTCAACAGACATAATAGTCACCACTGGGCCGTTGAAAATCCAAAAAAGTTCCAGACTATTAAATTTCAAGGAAGGAATTCTATTCATGTTTGGTGTGGGATAAAAAACAATAAAATTTTGGGACCAATATTTTTTAACGGGACTTTAAATGGGCACAGATATTATGAGTTTTTAGAAAACGAAATTGAAAATTTTTTGGAAGACTTACCATTGGCAGAATATCAGAATTTAATTTGGCAACATGATGGGGCGCCTCCTCATGCCGTGCATGATGTGGTTCAATTTTTAAATCGGCGCCATAACGAATGGATAGGGCGAAATGGAACATATGCTTGGCCGCCCAATAGCCCCGACCTCTCAGTTTTGGATACATTTCTTTGGGGCCATTTGAAGAACGTCGTATTCAGACAACGAAACGAAAATATTCAAGAGATCATGGGAAAAATTGTCGATGGAATAAATCACCTTAACGTAAGTTTAGAAAGGCTACAAAGGGGTTATCGATGTTAGTAGTTTTATTTTATTATTTAATAATTATTTTTTATTGAATTTCTTTTTCTATCATGTAAAGTTTGATTTTCCTCAAATAGGTTTTTTATCCTTAGAATTGTATTGATGGATATATTTCTATGAAAATTTGCAATAAATCTTCTTCTTGCTTCTCTTGGCACTTGTAAAATAGCGTAACAATCTGTAGTCTCTCGTCCAAAGAGTATTTCATTTCGATCAGAGTCAAATATATATTTTTTAGATGAAGACTTCGACAATAATTAAAATAATGTCAATTTTTATTGACAAAGCATTCAAACGTCATTTTACCTTGATCACCTATACCAACCTATCGTATATTTTAAACAAGTGAAGCTAAAATTTTAGTTTGTAAAACATTAAAATGTAATATAAACAGCTATCGCAAAATCAAATCTTTTAATCAGAACGGACATAAAATAAATCACTCTTTCCAAAAATCGTATAAAAAACGATACATTCCATTTAAAAAACAACTGATGCATAGCGTAACTCTTTTGTTTCTGGTTCAAATATTTTTTCGATGGCATTTTTGGATTCTACAAGAAAAAATACATCGATTGGCTATTTTGAATTTTTCCAAAATACAAGGAAAGTCGAAAATAGGTCCCTGTTCAGTCCTCGCTGGAACACCCTGTACATATCTCTAGTTTACTGAAGAATGTTGGGTACCCGCGACTTCGTTCGCGTATGTCGACAATGAAAGGGGTAGAAAAAGGTACTTAAACCGTCTTATTTAAGTACCTCTTAAGATCCGTTTTTATGTAATATCCTGTATACATTAAAAAAAAATTAAAATATGTTAAAAACAAAATACACTTGTTAAAACTTTTTTTTTGAAAAACTAACCGTTTTGTAAATAATGAGAAGTGTAATATTGCAGGGGCCGGGCGGTTTTACCCCTTGAAATTTGAGGTTCGTAAAATCCCCTTTCATCAAATCTTTACATCACACATTCAACCTCTGTGCCAAAATTCAGCTCTTTACGTCAAGAGGTTTGAGTGGGATTGTGATTAATCAATGGCCCAATATTGAACCACCCTGTACAATTTTTTAAAAAATCTTATAATATGTAAAGTATGAAAATAAAAAATATCCGAAATACTAAGCGTTTTTTTAAATAGAAAATAATTTAATACTTAAGGGGCGGTTTCATCCCCTTACAAGTCTTTTAAAAAATCATACCTTGTCGAACCTCTATACTCTGTAGTCAACCCGTATACAAAAATGCCCTTATTCAAGCGTTTATTTAAAAAACTAACCGTTTTGTAAATAAAAAATATTTTAATATTCACGGGGCAGTTTCACCCCCTTGAAATTTAAGTTTCGAAAAACCCCGTCTTGTCAAACCTTTACACCGTACAATCAACCTCGATATCAAAATTCAGAATTTTATGTCAAGAGTGACTCGATTTTTTGAACACTCTGAATTCATTTTTTAAATATCTTTAAATGTGTAAAAATTAAAAATAAATAACACCTATTCAATCGTTTTTCCAAAGACTAACCATTTTTTAAATAAAATATATTGTATTATTACACCTGGCAGTCGATCCGTGTACTAAAATTCCGTTTTATACGGCAAGCGTTTGAGCAAGATCGTGATTAATTAGCGACCCGATTTTTTAAAACACCCTGTATAACAGTTTCGAAGTTTTAAAATAAACAAAATAAGATCTGATAAGATAGAAAAACTAACCATTTTTTAGATACAAAATATTGTGATATTTAAGGGGGCGGTTTCACCCCCTTGGAATTTGAGTTCCGAAAAATATCTTCTTATAGAACTTCCACATCGAGAAATCAATCTGTGTGCTTCTTATGTAAAGCGGTTTGAGCAGGAGCGTGTTTAATCAGTGAGTCAATTAAGGATTTTATATATTAGTAGAGATAGATAATAAAAACAATAGCATTAAACCAAAGTTAATTTTTGACAATATTTCAAATCTACGCCGCCTGTAAATGACATTTCTTAACCAATACCGAATAAACAACTGGCACCATGGAACGAAATAAATTAGCGAGATTTAATTCTTTTTACCCTGTTGCAATTTAAGAATACAAAAATTTACGCGCCCATGAAAATATCGTGTTAAATTTTATCAGTTATCGCCCATACCGCAAAAAATAAATGCATCCTAGAAATTTGGAACTAATGAAAACCTGTCATTGACCAATTGAATGCGTCGCACAGTGGGTAAATGGCGGAAAAAATGTATAATTTGAAACTATCTAATTTTAACAAAGTTTCATTGCATTAGTGTTCTGAGATAATGAATGTAATTTAATTTAGCACGTATTTTCGAATTCATATTTCACTGACATAACCACGTATTTTTAAAGTCACCTAAAAATAGAACTCTTAAAAATTTTTAAAAATATTGTCATCTTAAATTCTTCAGTATTACTATGAGAAACGACGTGTGGGGTTTTTACGTTTTATCCAAAAAGAAGTGACTTTAAGGTCTATAGATAAATAATTATTTTCATTTTATAGGCCTAATTCATTTCAAGTTTTGAAATATTTTAAAATGAAACCATTTTTTATTAACTTTTTCATGAAAATTATAATTTTCACTATTAGCTACATGTACCTACATATTCTTATTATCCTTATTATTTTATTTACACTTTAACAAATATGGAAACGAAAAAATTAGCTGCGGATACGTGCGGGTAAAAATCTAGTTAGCTATGAACGGTTGTTGTGACAACGAGCGCAAATGTTTAACTTAATGTGCGCGCCTTCACATAATATGTGAATATCAATATTATTGATAAAGTAGCGTTTGTGTAATTTCGAAATTCGTTGTGTGATAAAAAAAACTAACAGTAATCTTAGCAAGTGTGTAAAATGTCATCCGTTTCCATAAGTAATCGACAGCTTACTGAAGAATTTATTAGGTGCGGCCGTAAAAGTGATATGTTGATGCAATTTTTGAGAGATAAATTCCCTTCTTTTAGTGAAGATAAGCTAAGGATAATTTTAGAACAAAATAAAAAAAGGTATGTTAGCTCGTTCAATTCAAAATGGAACCAGTGTCATAGGAAAAAAAAGGCACTATTTAAAACTTATTCTGTATGGCTGGATAAAAATTTTAATGTAGAGATGCTTAATGAATTAATGTCCGGGACTTCAAATAAACGTAGTTTAAGTGCTGGACGACCGGTAAAGAGATTTGAAGAATGCAGTGAACGAGCTAAACGTTACAAGATCCAAGAAATTCGAGAAAGGTACTCTAAAAAAGAATTACAAGTCAACCTCAAAAAGCTTTAGCGATGTTAATTGATGCACAGTTATCAAAGCATCAATATGAAGTGGTTCGAAATGTGCTTAAAAACTTCGGCTGTGATGTTTTGCCACCATATTATAAAGTTCGGGAAGAAAAAGTGCATTGTTACCCTGAAAATATTACTATTACACCAATATCTGCTCAAGTTGATTTGCAAAGTTTGCTTGATCACACAGCTAAAAGAATTATTTTGGCCTCTGAAAACTTTACAAATGTAGCGCATGTTCCAGAAATAATGACTTTAACATCGAAATGGGGTTGTGACGGTTCGTCAAATCAAAGTCAATATCATCAATTCATACCTAACGAATTTAATGGTATATCTGATGCAAATTTATTTATGGTATCTATGGTGCCCTTAGTACTTGAAACTATAGATCAAACAGACACGTTATGGAAGAATTATAGACCTTCTTCCACAAAGTTTTGTCGGCCGATTCAATTTGAATATGCCAAGGAAACCGCAAACAATACTAAAAAAATTGTCGAAAGAATAAATGAAACCATATGCAACATACTGCCAACATATGTGAATATAAAGGACAAGGTTATTGAAATTCGTCACAATATTTTATTTACCATGATGGATACAAAAGTAGCTCAAGCAGCAACTGGTTTTAAAGCATCGTCTGTTTGTTACATATGTAAAGCAAGCCCTAAAGAAATGAACAACTTAGAATTCGTCATCAAAAAATCATGCAATCAGGAAGCAGTTAAGATGGGAATTTCTCCATTACATGCTAGAATCAAAACAATGGAATTCATTTTACATATTGGGTATAATTTGACTTTTCAAAAGTGGTCTACTAATGCGGAAACCAAACCACTTAAAGAAGAAAACAAAAAAAGGATTCAGACAGAATTACGCCAGAGATTGGGTATTAGGGTTGACCATGTTCAACAACGGTTAGGTACAACAAATACTGGAAACACGTCCAGAAAATTTTTTCAAAATCCTGAGGTAGTTTCAGAGGTAACTAGGGTTGACCTGGAATTAATCAAACGACTGGCTACAATACTTGAAGTAATAACTTGTGGTGAGAGCATACACCCAGTAAAATATGGAAAGTATGCTTTAGATACAGCTAGACGATTTGTTGGGACGTATAACTGGTATTATATGCCAGTAACAATACATAAAATGCTGGTACACGGCGAAAGTATAATCCGAAGTTCTTTTCTACCTATCGGTAATCTCTCCGAAGAGGCGCAGGAGGCTCGAAACAAGGATTATAGAAATTATCGCCTTCGTTACGCAAGGAAATGCAGTCGAACTTCAACCAACGAAGATATTTTAAAGAGACTCTTAGTTACTTCTGATCCATTTTTATCAAGTTTAAGAGTTACAACTTTAAAAAAACACATAGATCTATCAGAAGATGCGAAAGAACTACTTTTAGATTAAATTTAAAACTCAGTTATTGACAACGTATTATTTTTGTAATCTTAAATTTGTTTATTACACGTTATTGTTTTATTCAACTCGTTTAATTTAGTTGCACTTAAGTTCTATTTATTATAATCATCATAAAATGATAGCGATCAGATAATGTCAGGTACCTATTTCATAAATACAACCAAAAAAGTTTTGCACCATACTGTATAAAAGAATAGCCTGTAATTTTTTAAATGTAGTTATGTCTTAATTAAAATACAAGGTGGTGTAAAACTTTTTTGGTTGTGTATATTATTGTAAATATACTATGACAACTAATAATTAACAGTTATTATTAATCCTTTATCTACAGCCATTTTCTTGCAATGATATGTTAAAAGGAGTAAAATCTTGATAGTCTATAATTTTTTATTTTTTCTGTGGTTTTAATTTTAGAAAATGTAAAGTGTAAACACTTCTTAAATCTAAGCAATCACACTTATCAACAAAATTTATACTGGGTGTCCCAGAATATGTGGGCAATCTCTCGAAAATAAAAAGTACACGTAAAGATAATGCCACAAGTTCCTTTAAACTTTTTTCAAATAGTCGATATTAACGAAGATACAGGGTGTTAAAGTTAAGTAACAATGTTGCCTCAGTTCGAGGATTCAACAATCATCAATTCTTAAAGCTAGGGAATGCTTAAGATTAGAAGGTATGTTGAATCAACCAAAATCTTTGAAATTAACCATTGCTTTTTTTCCGTAAACCGAATTATTTATTTATATCGAACAAAAATGTATCTGTTTTTTCTTATTTTTATCTTATTTTTTTTACTTAAAAATTTAATACAAGTATGTAAAATAAGTTAAGATCCATTAAATAGTAATAAATACATGTAGGTGGCGCCCCCTACAATTTAGAGTCGCAATAACATTAAATTTGAATTTCGTATCTTAAAAAATCCCCGGATGCCAATTTTCTCTCAAATATGGATAGTATTTCAAAAGTTAATCCCATAAAACAAAAATAGAAATTTATAACACCCTGTATCTACCTTAATATCGAATTTTTGAAAAAAGTTTATAGAAACTTGTGGCATTATTTTTACGTATACTTTTCATTTCCGAGAGATTGCCCACATATTCTGTATAAGCAAGCAGTTTTAAAATAAGTAGAACATTTTTGCCGAAAAATGCCTGTTCTGACCCATTGTGCGTCGCACTGTGGTCAAAAATTAACATCTAGGGTTCCAAAAAATAGGAGGACTTTGATTCTATTTTCTAATAGTCCTTTTGCCGAAATTAAAGCCTTGTATTACTTTATTATGATGTTTTATTACACTATACACTACCACATAAGACATACAGTGTGTCTCCTAATATGGAGTACCTACCCAAGAGAAAAAAACTTTTTTAATTTTTATTTTTTGACCAAAAGTCATTATTTTTTTAAAAAAGTCTTGTTTGATAAAAAAACCTATTATATTATAAGTATACAGTGCGGGTTCAAAAATTGAAAAAAATTAAAAAGTATTAACCCTAATTTTTTTTAACTTTGCGAAAATTCGTGTTTTGCATTGATAATCGTATGGATTTTACTTTCGAGTACTCTACTCATACAAGGTTTTTTTGTATAGAAAGGCCAATTTTTGTGATCTGAACGGATGAAAAAAAATCAAATTTTCAAAATGATTATTTTTAAAAAAAATTGCAATAATTTTATAGGTTTTAATATGAATTGGAATTACATTATTAATACTTAATATTTTAGGGCCTATATTTCAGTGTCACCTTAAGGTATAGAATAGCGTAAGTCTTACTTAAGACTTAAAAACGTATGTCAAAGTAGGACAGACATTATGTTCAAGTGAAACTTAATTTTAAGGGAACATAAATATCGGCCCTTACAACTATAAAAAAACATATATAAAATACTAAAGCTAAACATATAGAAATAATAAGTTTTAATCAGAATCTACATCAGATGGTATTTCTGGGGATTCTAACAGTAAAATTACATCTTTGTTGATTGAACCGCTTTGCCTAGGTGCTAAAATTCGCATACTAGAAATTAATGGATCCGATGAAATAAGCAAAATATTAAATAAATCTTCATTGGTTATCTTTCGAGACATCTTTCGTGTATTATGTTCTCTATAATATTTGACTTCTTTGTGTCTTGATTCTTGTGCATCTTCCCCTAACTGTCCAATTGGCACTAAAAAATGATCGATAATATCTTTTCCGTGTAAAAGTATTTTGTGCACAGTGGCCGGCATTGGATACCACTCATACAACTGCACGTACAACTTTGCGGTTTCATAAGCATAATCTCCAAAAGTGGACGAATTTATTTTAAAGTTGGAGCTTAAGGCTTTTAAAATTACACCAAATCTATGAATTAATTGTTGGTCAATACCCGTAATACGAGACGATAATGCTGGATAAGAGAAAAACTTTCGCGCAGTGTTGCCATTATTTGTTGTACCAAAACCAGGTTTTACGGAATCTACTAAAAGATCCATGTCAGTTCGGAATGATGTTATGATTTGTTGTTTTTTAGCGGAATATAATTTCTTATATTCATGTCCACGAACCTGCCACTTTCTAAAATCTTGTCGATAAGAAATGTGCAAAAAACATTCAAAGCATCTAATATAAGCATGTAAGGATGATATACCAAAATCAAGACACAAAGGATCATATGGACGAGATATTACCTTATCTAACTTATTAAATTCGGTTGGACCAGCTTTACAAATGTAGCATTTTTGGGTAGAAGAATTGGAAGTCAAGGCATTACACACTTTTCCATCTACCATTGTTTTAAAAAGCTGATGATTAACAAAAAATTCCGTATTTTCAATGAATAGTCTGGTAGGATTAAGATTTTCAATTTGATTTTGTATATAACAAAATTCCGATTTTATAACATCATTAGTTTCTTTTACAAACTGAATCCGTATTGGCCTACAAAAACGGGTGGAAGAAGTACGTGAATTTTGCCATAAAATCAATTTGGAATTTTGTTGTTGGTGATATAACTGTAAAGGAACTATGGATGTTGTTAACAGACTTGAGTCATCAACGCGATTTTCATTTGATTGAAAATGTTGGTTATAATTGCTTTGACTTCCACTTCCATCTGCCCCCCATTTATAAAGCATGTGTAAATTAATACTGGATTCACTATTAATAATGGAGGAAAGTACTTCATTTTGTGTTTCAGCAATTCTTGATACAGTGTGATTTAACAAAGACTGTAATGGAACTTCAGCAGATGTTTCGGTAACAATAATTTTAGAAGAAGGGTAACATTTTTTTTTAGCTTTCAGAAGTTTATAATAAGGAGGATACAAATGTTTTAAATTTTTGTGTTTAGCAGATTCTCTTAAGTTAATGTACTGACAGCGAGTCAACTTTAGGCCTATAAATAACGCTAAGGCTTCGTCTGCAGAATACACTAATGTTTTTGAGTCTTTCTTTAATCCTAACTTTTTTATTCGTGTTGCGCTTTTAGGAGAATAAGAAATCTTACCAACCAGAGTAGCGGCATCCCTATTACCACATGAGAAGAGTTTCATTTGTGTAGCCAGGCAGAGTTCTTCCTTACTTGTTGAGGCAAGAATTTTTGAGACTCTTCTGCGTTTAGTCTGTTGGCTCGCGTTCTCAAATAAAACTTTTGGGCGGCCACGTCCTGCTTCTGTTGACCCATTAGGTGTAGTTTCAACATTACCTGATGTTAACACAACTGTATTAAGCCACTCTTCATTTTTTTGCATAAATCTATTTTTAATGCCGTGATTTTCTTTCCATTTTCTCCAAAGAGCGACGCAAAATACATGTACAACTCTTTTAACTTCTTTCTGATCTTCTATTTTCATATTTTCACTCCCAATTTTATCACATATATATTCAAAAAGAAAATTTTTTGATTTCACCTCGAGGGGACGAAATGGGGATTTACTTTGCAAAAGATCAAATAGGCACATTCTGGAAAAGCTCTCACGGGTACCTAAAAAAATCGTTAAATTTACCTATTGTCGGCGTTTGTGGATAACGTAATTTGTACGTATAAATCAAAACATAATGCAGAATCATATTATGTTAAAATATTTATGTTCTAACTTGTTCTAAAAAAGTAAACTCACTATAACCATAGAATTATTATATTATTTAAAAATCTGACACCTTATATTGTTTTTTTAAATTTTATAAGTATAAAAAAATTAAAAGAAATTCTAACAATGTGTGATGATAATACATACCTCTTGGAATATAAGCCATTTTAGAATCACGCGTAAACACTACTTATACTGTCCACCAACGCTTTGCAAACTAATCAAAATTTGACAAGTCACAACGCGATAAACAGAGCTCAAGGATGACGCGATGTTTGCGGCGTGGTAAAATGTAAAAATAAGCCAATAATATTTTAAAATTGTTAAATATATATTCAAACATTATCTATTAGTATAGTGTATCAAGGAAAAGAAAGTTGGGTTAAGTAGTTATTTTTATTTTTGGAAAGCTAGACACTAATTTTTGATCACAGTGCGTCGTGTTGAATAATTCGCTGACAGGCACACATCAAGTCCACGTTGACCCGAGGAGGACGAATATGAGGTGCTGTCAATAAAAATAATGCTATTTTCTTTAAATGTGTTTTGTGGTAAATTGATCGTACCCCGATTTTTAAGCAATTTTAATTGACTTCGTATAAACTTTACATATCAATTTAATTTATATTTTGATGTGGCAAACACAAAAGCAAATGTATATCTTTGTGTAAAGTCGTCTCAAAATGAAATGATAATAGAAATAAATGATATCAAGATATTTCACCGAAATGATATATGAAATTGGGTTTCAAAACTACTTTAATAAAACTTTAAAAAGTTACGATCATACATGACTTGCAGTCCAGTTTTTAGTTTTAGGTAATTTATACAAGGAAAGTCTTTTTTAACTAAATTTAAAATATTATCTGGAAAATTATTGTCGTAATTTTCAAATTGATCGCTATAAAATAGTAGGCTGATCACTAAATGACCACTGAAACTAAAGCGATGGTACCAAAGCCACTCGACGTTTAGAATCTTCATTTTTACATAGCCGTTTACTAGCATTAGATGAAATTGAAGGTATTTCTGAAGATAGGTCGTTTAGAATTTTATGGCGAACTACTTGGATGGAACGTTTAAAGGAGTCTATATATTTTTTTACTGATAAGACATCGATAACACGTTTTTGAAGTTCATTAAAAATATTTCACAATCACAAACCAAAATAGAAAAACTACATAACCAAAGGCTTGGTTAATTGTGTTGGCATCTTCTTCCATTCCAATTATTTTTTCTAAACAAAATAAAATGCCTACCTGATAAACAAACACAGTTTCTACACAACGTACATTGAAGGACCACCTCGTGGGAGCAGCTTTAGGTAAGCGAATTTTAACTAACTCATCAAGAACTGCTGTGCACTTTGGAGATCGACTAAAGAATGTTGAGAAACCGTGTAAATTTGCAAAGAAAACTTACATTTTTATCTTGACCTGCTGCTTTCTGTAATATTAAATTGAATTGGTGGGCATAACAATGTATAAAATTAGCGGCAGGATAATGCACTTTTTTTTTGTACGCCTCCAAATTTTCCACTTATAGTTGACGCCCCATCGTAACTTTGCCCAATTAATTTCCCGGGGGTATTACTAATACCTAGATTTTCTAATTCATGAAGAATGACCCCTATGGAACAGCCGCCACTGGAATTTTCTTATAAACAATCAACTCTCTTCTATTATTACTAGATACAATGAGAAAAGATTTGCAAAATAGTTAATATCGCCTAGCAAGGTCGGCAACAAGCATAATTTTTTACAAACATGAAACAGTGGTTAGATTCTCTCTCTCTCTCTCTCTCTCTCTCTTCAAAAATCAATAGATAGAATGATTCGTAGGCAGGTAGGGCTCCCATTTTTAAAAACCCGAAAGTAATTCACTTGGAGAAGTTAAACTCTCGCTAAAACTGTTCGTCAAATCAAAAGATCAGCACTCCCTGCTAAATTTTTTGGTATGTTTCAATTCATTGAGTTTTATTATTATTATTTTTTAATATTATATATTTTATTATTATATTCATTTAGTTTTATTAGAAACTTTTACATCCACCTTCCGTTTGCGCGTAAAAAAGGGATGATGTAACGTGGGCTTTGATTGGCCAACGGGTATTGCTTAGACTATGCTCTTTTGTCTCGCTCTCTCGTACGTATTTTGCCCATAGCATATTCTATTTCTCTCTATTTGTTAAAATATCTTTACTTTAATTTTCCGAAATTGCTTATTGCCTCTTGTGTATTCCGAGTTAAAAGAAATAGATGCATATCGCACGAAAATATTACGAAATAAAGTATAAGGTGCAAGCCCATGTTGTTTCATTTAAAATGTTACTTTGGCAATTATTTTTGTTAATTTAAAATGTGTATTTTTTGGGAGGACATTGCCCATTTGCCAATTGCCCTTATGGTGATAAAGCAGCCACTATTGACTTTTGTAGTAACTGTGGTTGGCCTTTCTTTGACAATTGCACATTGACTTCTTATAAAACAATATATTATTGTTTTCAGATTACGCTAGAAGCGGGCTCCATTAGAGCTAACATCATAGAGCCTTCTAAGGCAAAAAAATCTGCCAATATGCCGATTGCGCTCGTAGGATTTTGTGAAAGAATAACATTTACGGAGCCAGAAAACTTGAATATGTGAGTTTATGTTCGGATGTAATATACCTTTCTCGGTTGTTGAATCTGACCATGTTAAAAAAATGTGTTAAACTTTTGCGCCCATCGTATAAGTTACCCACGAGAAAAACATTTGCTTTCAAAGTGCTATGATAATTGTAAAAAAATCTATTAAAAATTTTGATCAAGAATCTGTTATACTTATTGGTGGATGGAAAAACTCATCAAGTAACTCAAAAAACATTGTTTGTCTAATTCACAATGTTGATGGTGATATAGCATTTTTGGAATCATTTAATTTAACAGGTGAGAAAGAAACTGGGGACAAACTGCAAGAAATTGTTGAAAAATGTGTAGTTTTAGCAAAAGAAGTTTATAACACTAATATATATGCGGTCTGTTCGGACAATGCAAGCAATATGAAAAAGATGGGATCTCAAATAAATTTATGGTATACAAACTGTAATAGTCATACAGCGAATTTATTAGCAAAATAATTAGTATCCGAAAATATAGCTGGGAAAGTTCAGTCTGTTTTAAAAGAATTTTACTCACCTGACCTTGAAAACGCTTTATTAAAATCAGGCGGTGGTGTTCGTTTAGAGACTCATTTGGAAATTATCTAGAGACCTTGAAGCGAACAATAATTGCTGAAGCGACTATTTTTAAACAAAGCATAACAAAACTAGTATTTGACGAACATATAAATAAGCAAGTTGAAGGTAGTGTTACATTATTTGATCCAGTTTGCAAACTTATTAACAAATTACAATGTATCGCGGATGCAACAGAAGAATGGATGCTATTAAGCCTTCCTGAAGGTTTTGATGAATATACACCATGTCTTAAAAAACGGCAAAAGATGGCTTTTAATTTGTTTTCACTAGCCACTAATTACTTGCGCCCTGTTTAACGAGGCAAAATATTAAATGAAACACAAATTAAAGAAGTTAATGATTGTTAATAGACAATTTAGACACGGAAGGACTGGATGGTCTTCAAGATTTTAAAAACAATCAAAATATATTTCGAAAACTAAATGAGCATTACAAAAGTTCGAACTTTTTGAGAGTTAGCAAAAAATCATTATCCTTTTCTATCCAGACTGGCGATTAAGCTAAACACAATTCCGGCATCTTCAGCTCAACTAGAAAGACTCTTTTCCAATTGGTCGTTTGTTCACTCTCCTATCCGAAACCGCCTCACTGAGGAAAATTCGAAAATGCTAACGTATATTTATTATCATTTGAAGATAATAGACAGTAATCGATCTGAGGACTATTAAAATATTTTTTTTTTCGAAGGCTGTAGAAAAAATGTTTGAATTTTTATAGTATAAGTTTTGATTTTTTTTGTAATTTTTGTCAAAGCTTTGTAGCCTATATACATGTAATCATTAATAATTATTTTAGGTGGTAGTACTCGTAGTTCTTACCTTTATTATTACTGTTTGGTTTAGGGGTTATAATTTTTTTTGTTCTGAGTCTTACTTTTAAAAACTCTTTCTGATGAAACCTAAAACATAATATTTTTCTAGCTTTTATGACATCATTATCCATTTTTTTAATAATAAATAACAATAATTAGAGATACTGTTAGTAGTTCATTTTTTAGTTTATTCTAAACACAAAAAGCGGCTTTTAATATACAAAAAAAAATTCTACGTTTGAGCATGTAGAAAATGTAGAAAATAAGTTGGTGTAGAAAATATGGTAGAATATTCAAAATTTTCTACCTACCCAACCCTCCCTGTGTTATGATCTCGGAGAGCGATTTTTTTTTCAAGATGGTCTCGAAGGCGAAACGTACCGTAAACTTGGGTGACTTTGGTCCACTTTTCAACTTTGAACGCTTGTAACTAACATCGGGGTCAACATATTTTCTAGCTCTTGGTCTTATTTTACAGGTCTATAATAACACTTTTAATGCTTAGAGTAACAGTTAGTTCCAGGCTTACGAAATATATTTTTTTAAAAAAAATATTGGTGGCCAAAGTCAGAAGGCTAAGTCGGGTCACTTTGGCCAGACTATATATTACCATGAAACTACAAAGACAAACAGTTATATGAATGACTTTGGCCACCAAAAAAATATTTCTTTTTAGTTTTGTATATTTTGCATAAAAAAACAACTAAAATATATTAAAAAAACTTATTTTATTTAACAAATCAAAACATAGCTCAAATTTATTCGCAAAAAATAAACTACAGTCCTGTGTGATACAAAGAGAATAAAATAATTATGAATTAAACATGGTGTTACAGATGAACAAAATATTAAACATATTTTTCAATTTCTGGGATTTTGAAAATGCCTCTTTTAGATGGGGTCGGTGTGTTAATCACCACTGAGAGATTCCACTTGAGGTGAGAGATTTTATTTTATATTCGTTTGTCTCTACATTTATTTCCAAAACTTGACCAGGATATATTCTTTTTTCATAAAAAACAGAACGAATTTACCAATTTTAATTGCTTGGTCTTCACCATGACTTATCTTTCGTTTCGAAATCACTTTCATCGGAACGTTATTTTCTTCAGAGTGGATAGAAATGTCCAATGAAGATTCAGAGTCGCTGGAAATCCTCTCGTTTCTCTTTTTTTGGAAGTTTTTTTCTTGAATTCCGCTAGGGCCAGCTTCTGGGTCTCTGTGAATGTCTATGGTTGAAACACCCATCCCTGCCTTCACGTTAACTTTTTTTTTCATTGATGTTTTGTCTCCATAATTTGAAAACCTTCTCTCTTCTAAAAGATCAATCACGGAAGCACTGACGTTAAGTTGTATAGTGGGATCGAGATTATTGTTGGTTGGTATTCGATCTAAAACTTTGGCCCTGTTTAGAGGAAAAATTCCTGCTTTTTCGAATCCACTTTTTAGATTGTTTTGTCCAGATTCTAATAAATGTTCTGTTAGTGACTTCAGAAGTCGAGGAAAATGGGATTTAGGTACGGTAGTATTTGCTCCAATCAGTTTATAATTGGTGAAAAGTTGTCGCCATTTTATTTTTAATGGCCGAAAGTACCCAATATCTAGTGGCTGCGTAAGATGTGTCGTGTTCGGTGGTAAGCAAATAAACTTTATGTCATGCTGAAAACAACGATCCAAAACATGCACGCTTAAATGCGATGCAAGATTATCCCCAATCATAATTTTGGTTCCTTCTAAGCGTCTCAAAGCAGGTAAAAGTAAAAATTCGAACCAGTCCTCGAATATAGCGCCCTCAAACCATCCACTTTTTGTACGGTTGTAACGAGTCCCAGCAGGTCCACCTTCCATCCAAGTATCATACAAATTTGTAGCCTTATACACTACGTATGGGGGTAAAACTTCACCACATGCATTTCCACAAAACATTACACTGGTAGATTGTTTAGACCAATTTAATATTCTTTCTGGGTATTTGCAACCCCGTTTGGTGATGACTTTTTTGTTACCGGGGTCATCTGAAAAATTTGTCTCATCATAATTCCATATATTTTGTGGTGGAATTCCGTGCAATTCTTTTTCTAAGTTATCAAAATACGAATTTATTATTTCAGGAGAAATAGCAGCTCTAACGGTTTTTATATTTGCAGCAAACCTTTGTGACAGAGTTGGGTGCCTTTTTAAAAAAAGCCTCACCCATTCAGATCCTGGAAGATTATCTTGAAATTGTCTCGTAACTACACCCTTTCGATCCAAATAACCTTTGACGATTCTTTTCAAATCTAGTGCATCAAAAGGGAAACCATATGTAGATGTTAATATAATGTGTGTCTCAATTTTATTTTCTTCCTCCATGGATAAAACCGTCTGCCCACCAGCAGTTTTTTTATGTAAACCTTTGATCTTATTCTGCAGTGTAGCATGTGGTATTTTGTACCTTTCGGAAGCTCTTCTTTGAGATATTGCTCCTTCGTTAATCAGTCGAACAGCCTCCTCTAAATTCGCCTTGCTATAATTCACGTAATTTCTGCTCCCTGCAACTCTTTTATATCGGCCCATTTTCGTAAACTATCCCCCAAATTAGTAAATGAAATAGGCAACGTTCACATAAGATAACAAACACTCAAAACTCACATAACAGAAGAAACTAAAAAACGTTCAGCATAAACAGCGCGAAAACAAGTAAACAATGCGTCGAAACACGACAGATATGACAGAACGTTAAAAAATAAATCGATTTTACAGATATCTGCAGTGGCCAAAGTCAGGCACCAATCTGTCAAAAAGGTATTGGGCGACTTTGGCGGCCATCCTCTACCGTAGGTACTGATAACTAAATTATTGCAGCTATTAGGTTACAAGATTCCTTAATGTTCGTTAATGTCATGTTTTGAGCGCGACCTCATAGGTGGCACCAGGTAACTCGATATGAATAAAGTTTTTAAGGATAGTAAAATTAGTATTTTCAAGAGCGTTTTTTTATACGCTGTAACTAAAAAGTAGAAAAGTTATTTTGCAAATATGACTAACCTTTATATTTACTAAAGTGTACAGAATCATAAAAAAAATTAACTTGCAAATATTTTATGTTTTAATGCACATCTATATTATAATAATAAATTTTAAAAAACGGCCAGAGCCACCCAAGTTTACGGTAATTCGATTTTGGCACAGTCTAGCTTCAAGGAATATAATGTCTTATTTCATTAAAACCTTGAAAGCTTCTTGTCTGTGTAAGTTTAAATAAGTACGTCTTTTATCGAGGCATTTTTGTATACGAGAAATAGAGAAATTAATTTATATAAAATGAAAAACTATTTATACAAAACGCACAAATATAGTGTTGCCTAAAAACGATATTTTTTTTACATTTTGCACAGTATTATAAAGAAATTCTTGTTTAATTTAGGCGTAGAAGGTTGCCTCTACTTTGTCGATCACCAAGAACAAGAGCAATCAAGTCAAGATATGAGCAAGAGAAACATCCACGAATGTAAGTTCTTGATCGCTTTTGCTCGGTACTTGATTTTGAACGGATACAAACCCGACCAGATCACCATCTTGGCCGCTTACCTGGGACAATTTTTCGAACTGATCCGCGAAAAGAAGAAAGATAACAACAGGATATTGCTGGAAGACGTCAGAGTTTCGGTTTTGGACAACTACCAAGGTGAGTTCATATTACAATTTCGGCTCGGGATATTTTAAATACATAAACAAATAAAGTTTTTATTTTCAACAAGCAGATACCCAATTACAGGAAATTTGCAGAATTTAAATATGAAACATAATGTTGCGAATTTAGGCCTAATTAAAAATTTTTACAGTTTTAGGTTTATTTGTTATTTGTTATTTTAACTTATTAGACTTACCTTGATTTTTGATCTATGTTATGACTATGTTAGTATCGTTAATAATTCCTGAATGTTCTAGTAGGCTCAACGCTTTAAGTTTAGTATCTAGACTTTTCTAGATTGTTCTATACTTTTCTAAAGGTTCTATAAACCAACACCGTCCCTACAAGAAAGCCTGGAAACGGCCGTTGACAGCTTGCGATGAGGCATCACTAATAGTTAATTTTTGTAAACTACTATCTGCAATTCGTTTACGGTACGTTTATACATCTGCACTCCCATTGAGACAAATCCCACTTCCAAATTCTGAGCCTTACGATCAGAACACCCCATTTATTTCAAAATGAATAAAAATATCTAAACAATTCACTTTTCACGAGTTGGGCTATGTATGAGCTAGGTGAAACCAAAAGAAAAAAAATAGTTAACATCTCAGTTTTACAACTATCATCCACTTTATTCAAATCTACATTGAAATTTCCCGGAACCAAAATTCTCACTTCGGCATTAAAAATTTCTATCAAATATACATGGTACATTAACGAGATTTCCGATTTTTGCAGATTCTGATAGCAAGAATAGAACCAATCTAAATTTTTGTAACATTGTATATTTTATATAATTATTATTCTTCTATTTTGAGAAAATTTAATTAGCTTTTTAATATTATATTAGTCTCTTTTCCGTAGTTTAAGTTGTACATATGTATGTACAGGGTTTTCCCGTATACTTTTCCACCCACCTAGAGAATTTATTGGAATAGATACGGAATTGTCGTAAATACAAAAGTTGTTGGGTTTTTTATGAAGATTTAGAATATTATATCATTAGTGCGAAAATATTATTGGAAATGTCAAAATTTGACAAGTTGTTAGATTTTTTAAATGAAACACCCTGTATATTAAATCATATTCTTGAAAATATTTTTTTTTTCTAATTTCGAATATATATACTTTTAATATATTCTGTCAATTAGTTTTGTATATATAAGCGTTTAAACATTAAAGAAATGGTAAGGTAATTTGCGCTAAAACATAGTGAACCAGAGAAGTGTCTATTTACGAGCATTTTTAATATCTAATACGTTGGACGATGGGTTATTCGGAAGAAGAGAAAGTCGACATGATAGAATTATTTTATTTACATGGTAAAAATGCATCGATAGCTCGTAACGAATATCATAGACGGTTTCCAGATAGACCAACACCGACTCGTAGCATAATATTAAACATCGTTAAACAATTGAACGAAAGAAAAACATTTAAGCGAAAAGTTAGAATAGTGGAAAGAAACAATACCATAAAAAATCTATAATATAAAGTAGGTAAATAATAATAATATTAGCTTAAAGAACTAAGTTGTGGTTTTTTATATAGCCTCCTTGTTTTATAATGCATTTCTGAATATTTCTTCTAAATTTTCCGTGAATGGATGCGTAGATAAAATGAGGTGACTGTGTGTTTAAATCGTCGATTGTTTGGCCTATATTTGCTCTAAAACTTGGATGGTTCTTGGCCTATTGTAGTATATCTTGTTTTTTAGATAACCCCACAAAAATATATCCAGTGGAGAGAGATCGGGACTGTTTGCTGGCCATCTTAATGGTCCATGTCTTCCAATCCAAAATGGGTACCTGTCATTTAAAAAATTGGTGACCGGCTGGACATTATGAGGAGGGACACCATCTTGTGGCCATATCAAATTAAGATATGAATTAATCGGTAGTTGTTCTAAATGCGCCTCGATTTCGTTTTCTAATAACTCCTCCCTTGTCCGGTTAAATTCCCATTTAAAAATATAGGTCCAATAACATGATTGTTAAGAAGGCCACACCAAACATGTAGCGATCTTCTTCCCTGAATTTTGAACGCCTGAAGAGCTCGAGGGTTTTCTTTTGACCAAAATGTTTCCGGTTAAACGTACCTCCAGTGGTAAATGTTGCCTCGTCAGTGAAAGTTATGTTTGACAGATTTAGTTGGTTCATCATAACAAGTGTAATCGGTCGATTTTATTTTGATCGGTTAATTCTTGAGTAGGTAAAAACTTATATTGCTTATATTTATAATGTTTTAGAACTGAGTGGATTTTATGCCATAATTTGTTAAAAAAAAGTGGCTAAATAAATTGTTTTAATACAAAAGTTTCAAAATTACCTTCAAAATATAATAAAATATTTAAATCTTCTTCAGCGTTTCTTTCCACTATTCCAGTGTCTTGTATTGTGATTATGTAAAATATTAGATTTATTAAATATAATATTTGATTTTTTTCCATTATTAATAATAAAGTGTATTAAAATGCAAATTTTTAAAATATAAATATTTTGTAAGTTTAAAAATCCTTTAGGTTTATATAAGTTAATAAAAGGTTCCAAATATGGTAGTTTATAAATACATTTTGGAGTTTTATTTTTGCAATTTTTTTAAAGGTTTAATATGTGACGAACAAGCAGATCCCCAAATTGAAATTAAATACGGGGGCGTGCAGTCCATGGAAGCAAGGGAAGCAGTGCTTCCCCAAAAAAAATGAAAAATGCTAAAACATCTTAATTATCAAGCCTATAATAAATGCGGCCTTGACTCCGACCCAGCCACAATAGAATATCGAATAGAACCTATGCGGGCTGCTAGCTTCTCTGCAGCCGAGTCCTGTATGCTTGATTTCCTGTGAATCGAGCCAGAGGTTATTGCAATTTCCACCGGCTGTTTGCAATTTTTGCATTTCAGTCGCGTGCTTTAAGTGGTGGCGGAAGCTATCGTTGGAGTAGGTTCTTTGTTTGAACGGTTATCCGTGTGTTGTGTGATACGTACGTCGCGCCGTGCATGGTGCGATATGGAAGACAATAATACGGACGTGGATATGCAAATACCGTCAACTTCAGCTGTCGGTAATAACGTTGTAAATGTTGGAGAATTTAGTAAGAAGAGTGTGTGTGAATGTGTGGTGTGTGTCTTAATAATAAAGGGATTTTCAACATTAAACTTCGCTGATAAGCTTCAAATAATTTCCAAGGCAAAACCGCCTATGAAAAATTTAACCACAAAAATTAAAAACTGTTAGACATTTTTAGCCGGAAAAACAATACGAACAATTTAAATGGCTAACAGGATGTGAAAATGTAAGTATTTTGTTGGCCATGTTTACTTTTTGAAAATGAAAAAGGTCTCTGGAATAATACTGGTTTTTCCGATTTAAATAATTTCCATAAAGCTGTAAAAAGACACATTAGGTCCAAAGCGCATTTGCAGGCCGTCATAAAAGAAAAAGTCTTCGGCAAAACCAGAATTGAACAGGGCCCTTAATAAACAGTTGGAAATTAGTCACCGCCAACACAATGAACTAGTCGATACAAAATAGGCAATTATTAAGAAGACTTATCGATGTTATTTGTTTTCTCGGACAGCACGAATTGGGATTTGGAGGTCATGACGAAACAAGGGTTTCTTCAAATAGAGGAAATTTTCAAGATTTACTTAGTTTAATGGCTAAATATGATGATTGCTTAAAAAATCATTTAGAGCAGTGTAGCATTTTTCGCGGAAAGTCGAATCGAATCCAGAATGATTTAATTTCCGCTGTTGCAACATTATTCTAAAAAGAATTAAGCAGGAGATTGGTTCTGCGCAGTTCATTGCTATTTTTCTGGACGAAACTACTGATAACAATAATTTTAGCCAATTATTTATAGTAATAGGCTACGTTAGAACAGACGGAAGTATTCAAGAGCGGTTTTTAGGTTTTAAGAATGTGTTCGAGAATGTGTTCGAAAATCGTACAGCAGATGCACTATATACCGTTGTTTATAACGTTACTAAATAAATTAATGGACAGAGAAGATTAGTTGCTCAAAGCTATGGTGCAGCTGCAGTGGTGGCAGGACAATTAGGGGGTCTGCAAGCTAGAGTTCGAGAAACTTTCCCAAGTGCTGTGTTTGTCCATTGTTTTGCTCTTAAATTAAGTTTAGTTTTATCCTAGTCCATCCAATCACATTAAAGAGTGTAAAGTATTTTTCGTTACTTTAAGTCAATAAAACGTACACAAGATTTGGACTCCATTCTCCACAAACGAAAATAATGAAACGTGGGACTCGGAAGCAATAAATAGTTCGAGGGGTTTTTTTGGACTGTTTGAAACGAGATTTTAATTTTAATTATTTGTTGAACATATTTTCAGAAATATTTCCATTCTTGGACAATGTTTTTAATATATTACAAACTAAAACAGATGATACTGCTTTTTGCCTAAAAAAAGTGGATGATTTTAAGTCCATGTTAAACCAAAAAACTTTGACTTATTTTGTGAGAAAACGATTACGTTAAATGTAGAGCCACAAGCCAAGCGTCTTCGAACAGACAAGGTGGAAGATGTTCAAACATCATACCGACGCTTCTTTTATGAAATAATCGATCAAATTCAGCAACAAATAAACTATAGATTTAACGGTTTAAATTATTTTAAATTCCTCGAGCTCTGCAATTTTGATGCATTTAAAGGAAAAACTTTTCCAGAAGATGGCTTTAAATCTCTTCTTCTTCATTATAGCCAGTTCTTCGACCGAGTATTACTGCGATCTGAACTAAAAGTAATTTACGAAAGTGATGACATTAGGGCAGAAAATAACGCTAAGGAACTAATGCAATTTTTAAAAGACAAGGAGCTGGACAATACTTACACCGAAGTGTCGAAATTGTGTGAATTAGTATTGACAATACCTGTCACAAGTTCATCAGTAGAACGCAATTTTTCAACACTTAAACGTATAAAAAAATTCGTGAGAAATTCATCGAAGCAGGAGAGACTTTCGCATACATCGCTGTTGTCCATTGAAAATAAACTTCTCCAAAATATGTCGGAGCATCGACGTTTTTATGATGACGCCATTGACGAATTTGCAAAAAATGATCGAAGAATCGAATTACATTACAAATAAGTAGGTTTCTAAAAATTGCTTCCCTTTCTTAAAATTTCACCGTACGCCCCTGATTAAATATTGGAATTTAGAATATATTAAAGAATAATATATGTTTTTTAAAAATGTTAATGGTATGAAATATCTTGCTCTGAATAATACTCCTATTAATGGAGTTATAGCAGTTCTTATACTCTGAATATGATTTTTCCAACTTAAGTTTTCATCTATAATTAATCCTAAAAATGTTGTTATATTTGAATATTTAATTTTGTTATTGTTTATTACTATTGGGGAAATACCAGAATTTATCTTTATTTTACTTATTAAAATAAAAGAAGATTTAGTAGAATTTAATGAAAGTTTGTGAGATTTAAGCCAGGAACAAATTAATTGTAGATCATCTTTTATATCAAAAAATAAATCATTTAAATTATCAGCAAAATAAATAATTGTTGTATGGTCGGCAAACAATTGAATATTGCCTTTTAAATTTAGTTTAGAAACGGAATTTATATAAATTAAAAATAAAACACAATACAATTTTTATAGCTCAATAAAAGTTACAAATTAATATGCCCAGTGAATGAATAATTATTAAACATTAAAGTACCTATATTAAAATCATTAACAATGTTTTCAAAATTAAATACTGTTTTAACAGATTAAATGTTTTTTACAATATGAATATGTGCCTAAAACGAATAAAGAGCGCTTACCCTCAACCTTCTAAACCCAATCTCTTCTCTTGTACTTCCAAGAGCATTCCCTTTGATTATAGGAAGTTCCCCATCAAAACCATGTCTTTCACACGGTTTCAGTGGCGGCTGGTGGTGAATTATATTGGGAGGTCAATAACAAAATTAAAAATAAACACACTTATAAAAATAAATATCTTATCTTAAAATTGAGCTTTAAATTCTCTTGAAGTTCAGGTCTACTCTTCGTTCTTTAATAAAATTTTTTTATTTGGTCCCTCGGCATTTAATATATAAAATAATATTAAGTGGCTATCTTAATAATATTGCGTATTATAATAAAAAAAACTATTTTCTTTCTCCCTGTATATTTGTAAATAGCCCAACGAGATTTAATAGCTCGATAAAAGAACACAACATTTTGGTATTCACTGTGTTTTCTGATTTGATTCATAATGTTGGTGACCTTTGGACCCGCACGATAAGACCGCATTCGACTATATCAATTAAAGTGTTATAACTTTTCATGTTACAGGTGAAGAGTCTGATATAATACTACTGTCACTTGTCAGAAGCAATGCTGAAAACAAAGCCGGTTTTCTTAAAATTCAAAACAGGGTTTGTGTGGCTCTGTCTCGAGCCAGGGATGGTCTCTTCATTATTGGAAATATGTCCCTTTTGCTACAATCGCAAAGCGAAAACCAGGTAAAATTTTTTGGGAATTTATAATTTCATAATATTTCTGGCAAGCTAACTAGATCAGTTCGCAGAGACAAGAAATCAACCTAAATATTACACAATTAAAAATTGGGAGCCTTATTTATTTATTTTATTTGTTCTTACAGACAGGATACACTTCCAATTAAGTTCCCCGAATTACAATTCATTTTACATAAAGTAACATTATATCACTTAAGGACAAACTATCTAATAATAAAACTTTAAAGTTATGTGGTTTTTAAACATTAAGTGCAAAACTTAGACAGAACTAGAACTAACCTAACCTAAAATGGTTATTTTTAAACATGCTAAATGAATCATAGAAAATATCTAGGTTTTTCAAAATAAGAAGTTGCTTATCTTATAATTCTATTTACTGAATTTAAAGAATTATTTGTTCTAAAAAACAGGAGAAAGAAAATATTTGTATGTCCAAAGTTTCTGCCAGGTACATTCAAGGTCACTAACTCTAAAAGGTAAGGAGAGTGGATTCTTCTATTTACAATTTTGTAAAGATTAAGGATGTCCGTCATGACTTTCCCTCTTCCAAGGACAGAACGTTTTATCTAGAACGTAGGAGGGCGTAGCCATCATTGAAATCAAAATTGTTCTTAAATATTATACACCTTAAAAATATTTTGAACAGATTCAGTGGGGTTTATATATACGTTGTAAATTGAATTCCATACAGTAGAGGCAAATTTTAGGCGACTAAAGACGTCAGTATAGTACAAAGTTTTTATGATTTCGGGATGTCTAAAGTCCTTAGATTGTCTGAAAAAAAAATCCTAACATTCTATAGGCATTTTGGACAATATTTTTAATATGGACATAGAACACCATAATCCCTCGCCTGGCTCCCTCTTTTTAAGACACAGTTGCAAATTTTATAATTATTTCAAATAAAATTTTGATTATACGGTTAGAAAAGCGTAGAAGGGCTGCGCTTTTTTTTTCTTTTTTTTTATTTGAGTTTAGAATCCGAATGTAACAAAATTCTGAGTTTAAAGTTAAAATTTAGTAAAACTCTGAGTTTAGATAGGAATTTTAAAAAATTCTGTGTTTAATGTCAAGATTTAACAACATTCTGAGTTTAAAGTAAGAATTTAAGAAAATTCTTATTGTGATTGTCATTTAATTCCGACTTTAAACTCAGAATTTTACTAAATTCTAACTTTAAACTCAGAATTTTACTAAATTCCGACCTTAAACTAAGAATTTTATTAAATTCTGACTTTAAACTCAGAAATTTGTTAAATTCCAAATTTTAATTCTTTCTTGAATTCCGACTTTAAACACAGAATTTAGTTAAATTCTGACTTTAAAATCAGAAATTGGGAAAATTTCAACTTTAAACTCAGAATGTTAAATTTCTACTTTAAACTCAGAATTTTACTAAATTCCTACTCTAAACTCAGAATGTAAGCAATGAAGTTTGCAGTTTGTATTAAAAAGTTTAAACACTTCACATATTGCTGCAAGTGTATCTAAGTTTATCCTTTCTTTTCTGAACCCGTTCCACCAGATCGAATAATCCCCATAAAAAGTTTAAATCTTCTTTGAGTCATAGCGAAAATTCGCGAATATTTTTTCTTACCCCTCGTTCTACTCCCAGGATGTTTCAACAAAACCTATCTGTTCCCTTATATGGATAAAGTTGCAGTTGAATAAGGCTACAATAAAAAAACCCAAAGCAAACAATTGTATATGTGACGCGCAAAAGCTCCCTAATAATATCTCTAAATATTTTATTTGCCGATTACAAAGAAACCGATACGCAGAAGACAAGATTTAACAGCATTCTGAGTTTAAAGTAGGAATTTAAGAAAATTCTGAGTTTTTAGTCAGAATGCAGTAATATTTTGAGTTTAAACTCCAAATTTAAGGATTTAGCATTATTGTGATTGTTTCATTTAATTCCTACTTTAAACTCAGAATTTTACCAAATTCTAACTTTAAACTCAGAATTTTATTAAATTCCGACCTTAAACTCAGAATTTTACTAAGTTCCGACCTTAAACTCAGAATTTTACTAAATTCTGACTTTAAACTCAGAATTTTGTTAAATTCCTAATTTTTTACTCAGAATTTTATTGAATTCCGGCTTTAAACACAGAATTTAGTTCAATTCAATTCAGTTTAAAATAAAAAATTGGGTAAATTTCGACTTCAAACTCAGAAGTTTGTTAAATTCCCACTTTAAACTCAGAATGTTACTAAATTCTGTCTATAAACTCAGAATTTTGCTAAATTCCGACTTTAAACTCAGAATGTTACTACATTCTGTCTATAAACTCAGAATTTTGCTAAATTCCGACTTTAAACTCAGAATGTAAGCAATGAAGCGTATGGGAGCTAAAATGTTTGTAGCTTCTATGCCTCAAAGAAGATTTAAACTTCTTATGGAAATTATTCGATCTAGTGGCACAGGTACAAAAAAGAAAGTATAAACTTAGATACACTTGCAGCAATATGTGAAGTGTTTAAACTTTTTAATACAAACTGCAAGCTTCATTGCTTACATTCTGAATTTAAAGTCGGAATTTATCAACATTCTGAGTTTAAAGACATAATTTAGTAAAATTCTGAGTTTAAAGTGGGAATTTAACAAAATTTTGAGTTTGAAGTCGAAATTTACTCAATTTCTGATTTTAAACCTAGAATGGAGCTAAATTATGTGTTTAAAGACGGAATTCAATAAAATTCTGAGTTAAAATTCGGAATTTACCAACATTCTAATTCTAAGGTAGGTATTTAAGAAAATTCTGAGTTTAAAGTCAGAATGCAGTAATATTTTAAGTTTAAACTCCAAATTTAAACATTATTGTGATTGTGTCATTTAATTCCGAGTTTAAACTCAAACTCAGAATTTTACTAAATTCTAACTTTAAACTCAGAATTTTATTAAATTCTTACTTTAGACTCAGAATGTTGTTAAAATCCGACCTTAAACTCAGAATTTTACTTAATTTTTGACTTTAAATTCAGAATTTTGTTAAATTCCTAATTTTAACTCAGAAATTTATTGAATTCCGACTTTAAACACAGAATTTAGTTAAATTCAATTCAGTTTAAAATCAAAAATTGGGTAAATTTCGACTTCAAACTCAGAAGTTTGTTAAATTCCCACTTTAAACTCAGAATGTTACTAAATTCTGTCTTTAAACTCAGAATTTTGCTAAATTCCTACTTTAAACTCAGAATGTAAGCAATGAAGCGTATGGGAGCTAAAATGTTTGTAGCTTTTATGCCTCAAAGAAGATTTAAACTTCTTAGGGAAATTATTCGATCTGGTGGCACAGGTACAAAAAAAAAAGTATAAACTTAGATACACTTGCAGCAATATGTGACGTGTTTAAACTTTTTAATACAACCTGCAAGCTTCATTGCTTACATTCTGAATTTAAAGTCGGAATTTATCAACATTCTGAGTTTAAAGATATAATTTAGTAAAATTCTGAGTTTAAAGTGGGAATTTAACAAAATTTTGAGTTTGAAGTCGAAATTTACTCAATTTCTGATTTTAAACCTAGAATGGAGCTAAATCCTGTGTTTAAAGTCGGAATTCAATAAAAATCTGAGTTAAAATTCGGAATTTAACAACATTCTAATTCTAACGTAGGAATTTAAGAAAATTCTGAGTTTAAAGTCAGAATGCAGTAATATTTTAAGTTTAAACTCAAACTCAGAATTTTACTAAATTCTAACTTTAAACTCAGAATTTTGTTAAATTCTTACTTTAGACTCAGAATGTTGTTAAAATCCGACCTTAAACTCAGAATTTTACTAAATTCTTACTTTAAACTCAGAATTTTGTTAAATTCCTAATTTTAACTCCGAATTTTATTGAATTCCGACTTTAAACACAGAATTTATTTAAATTCTGAGTTTAAAATCAGAAATTGGGTAAATTTCGACTTCAAACTCAGAATTTTGTTAAATTCCCACTTTAAACTCAGAATGTAAGCAATGAAGTGTATGGGAGCTAAAATGTTTGTAGCTTCTATGCCTCAAAGAAGATTTAAACTTCTTATGGAAATTATTCGATCTGGTGGCACAGGTACAAAAAAAAAGTATAAACTTAGATACACTTGCAGCAATATGTGAAGTGTTTAAACTTTTTAATACAAACTGCAAGCTTCATTGCTTACATTCTGAGTTTAAAGTCGGAATTTATCAACATTCTGAGTTTAAAGACATAATTTAGTAAAATTCTGAGTTTAAAGTGGGAATTTAACAAAATTTTGAGTTTGAAGTCGAAATTTACTCAATTTCTGATTTTAAACCTAGAATGGAGCTAAATTCTGTGTTTAAAGTCGCAATTCAATAAAAATCTGAGTTAAAATTCGGAATTTAACAACATTCTAATTCTAAAGTAGGAATTTAAGAAAATTCTGAGTTTAAAGTCAGAATGCAGTAATATTTTAAGTTTAAACTCCAAATTTAAACATTATTGTGATTGTGTCATTTAATTCCGAGTTTAAACTCAAACTCAGAATTTTACTAAATTCTAACTTTAAACTCAGAATTTTATTAAATTCTTACTTTAGACTCAGAATGTTGTTAAAATCCGACCTTAAACTCAGAATTTTACTAAATTCTGACTTTAAACTCAGAATTTTGTTAAATTCCTAATTTTAACTCAGAATTTTATTGAATTCCGGCTTTAAACACAGAATTTAGTTCAATTCAATTCAGTTTAAAATCAAAAATTGGGTAAATTTCGACTTCAAACTCAGAAGTTTGTTAAATTCCCACTTTAAACTCAGAATGTTACTAAATTCTGTCTTTAAACTCAGAATTTTGCTAAATTCCTACTTTAAACTCAGAATGTAAGCAATGAAGCGTATGGGAGCTAAAATGTTTGTAGCTTCTATGCCTCAAAGAAGATTTAAACTTCTTATGGAAATTATTCGATCTAGTGGCACAGGTACAAAAAAGAAAGTATAAACTTAGATACACTTGCAGCAATATGTGAAGTGTTTAAACTTTTTAATACAAACTGCAAGCTTCATTGCTTACATTCTGAATTTAAAGTCGGAATTTATCAACATTCTGAGTTTAAAGACATAATTTAGTAAAATTCTGAGTTTAAAGTGGGAATTTAACAAAATTTTGAGTTTGAAGTCGAAATTTACTCAATTTCTGATTTTAAACCTAGAATGGAGCTAAATCCTGTGTTTAAAGTCGGAATTCAATAAAAATCTGAGTTAAAATTCGGAATTTAACAACATTCTAATTCTAACGTAGAAATTTAAGAAAATTCTGAGTTTAAAGTCAGAATGCAGTAATATTTTAAGTTTAAACTCAAACTCAGAATTTTACTAAATTCTAACTTTAAACTCAGAATTTTGTTAAATTCTTACTTTAGACTCAGAATGTTGTTAAAATCCGACCTTAAACTCAGAATTTTACTAAATTCTTACTTTAAACTCAGAATTTTGTTAAATTCCTAATTTTAACTGCGAATTTTATTGAATTCCGACTTTAAACACAGAATTTATTTAAATTCTGAGTTTAAAATCAGAAATTGGGTAAATTTCGACTTCAAACTCAGAATTTTGTTAAATTCCCACTTTAAACTCAGAATGTAAGCAATGAAGTGTATGGGAGCTAAAATGTTTGTAGCTTCTATGCCTCAAAGAAGATTTAAACTTCTTATGGAAATTATTCGATCTGGTGGCACAGGTACAAAAAAAAAGTATAAACTTAGATACACTTGCAGCAATATGTGAAGTGTTTAAACTTTTTAATACAAACTGCAAGCTTCATTGCTTACATTCTGAGTTTAAAGTCGGAATTTATCAGCATTCTGAGTTTAAAGACATAATTTAGTAAAATTCTGAGTTTAAAGTGGGAATTTAACAAAATTTAGAGTTTGAAGTCGAAATTTACTCAATTTCTGATTTTAAACCTAGAATGGAGCTAAATTCTGTGTTTAAAGTCGCAATTCAATAAAAATCTGAGTTAAAATTCGGAATTTAACAACATTCTAATTCTAACGTAGGAAGTTAAGAAAATTCTGAGTTTAAAGTCAGAATGCAGTAATATTTTAAGTTTAAACTCAAACTCTGAATTTTACTAAATTCTAACTTTAAACTCAGAATTTTATTAAATTCTTACTTTAGACTCAGAATGTTGTTAAAATCCGACCTTAAACTCAGAGTTTTACTAAATTCTGACTTTAAACTCAGAATTTTGTTAAATTCCTAATTTTAACTCAGAATTTTATTGAATTCCGACTTTAAACACAGAATTTAGTTAAATTCTGAGTTTAAAATCAGAAATTGGGTAAATTTCGACTTCAAACTCAGAATTTTGTTAAATTCCCACTTTAAACTCAGAATGTTACTAAATTCTGTCTTTAAACTCAGAATTTTGCTAAATTCCGACTTTAAACTCAGAATGTAAGCAATGAAGCTTACAGTTTGTATTAAAAAGTTTAAACACTTCACATATTGCTGCAAGTGTATCTAAGTTTATCCTTTTTTTTCTGAACCCCTGCCACCAGATCGAATAATCCCCATAAGAAGTTTAAATGTTCTTTGAGACATAGCAGTTACAAAAATGTTAGCTCCCATACCATTCGTTACCCGAAAATTCGCGGAGATTTTTTCTTACCCCTCGTTCTACTCCCGGGATTTTTCAACAAAACCTATCTGTTCCCTTATATGGATAAAATTGCAGTTGAATAACGCCACAATAAAAAACCCAAGGCAAACAATTGTATATATAACGCGCAAAAGCTCCCTAATAATATCTCTAAATATTTCATTTGCCGATTACAAAGAAACCGATACGCAGAAGTCAAGATTTAACAACATTCTGAGTTTAAAGTAGGAATTTAAGAAATTTCTGAGTTCAAAGTCAAAATGCAGTAATATTTTGAGTTTAAACTCCAAATTTAAGGATATAGCATTATTGTGATTGTTTCATTTAATTCCGACTTTAAACTCAGAAATTTACTAAATTCTAATTTTAAACTCAGAATTTTATAAAATTCCGACTTTAGACTCAGAATTTTGTTAAATTCCGACCTTAAACTCAGAATGTTACTAAGTTCTGACCTAAAACTCAGAATTTTACTAAATTCTGACTTTAAACTCTGAATTTTGTTAAATTCCTAATTTTAACTCAGAATTTTATTGAATTCCGACTTTAAACACAGAATTTAGTTAAATTCTGAGTTTAAAATCATAAATTGGGTAAATTTCGACTTCAAACTCAGAATGTTAAATTCCTACTTTAAACTCAGAATTTTACTAAATTCTAAATAAAAAATCTTCGCGAATTTTTGGGTAACGAATGGTATGGGAGCTAACATTTTTGTAACTGCTATGTCTCAAAGAACATTTAAACTCAAAATTTTGTTAAATTCCCACTTTAAACTCAGAATGTTACTAAATTCTGTCTTTAAACTCAGAATTTTGCTAAATTCCTACTTTAAACTCAGAATGTAAGCAATGAAGCTTACAGTTTGTATTAAAAAGTTTAAACACTTCACTTATTGCTGCAAGTGTATCTAAGTTTATCCTTTTTTTTCTGAACCCCTGCCACCAGATCGAATAATCACCATAAGAGGTTTAAATGATCTTTGAGACATAGCAGTTACAAAAATTTTAGCTCCCATACCATTCGTTACACGAAAATTCGCGAAGATTTTTTCTTACCCCTCGTTCTACTCCCGGGATTTTTCAACAAAACCTATTTGTTCCCTTATATGGATAAAATTGCAGTTGAATAAATACAAATACAAATACAAATTTTTATTTCAGGTACTTGATACATACAATATCATTCCTTGCGTCATAAGGGGGTTTGCAACATAGCATTAAAATACAATACAATAAAAATAAATAACACTAGCTACAAATAACACTTCACTTCACAATGTCTACAAATTTTAGATTTTACATATATTACAAGCTATTAGTTTCTGCATACTGTTAACAGTTTAAAACCAAAGACAACAATGATACACATAATAAAAGTTTAAAATTTAGAAGTCACAAGTTAAAAATTCATTAAAACTATAAAAAGCTCCCTTCAATAGAAGATTGCGTACCAGCAATTTGAACCTGGCCAACGGCATTTGTTTAAGATTTAGAGGTATCTTGTTATGAAAGATAGGCGCATAATAGGTAGTAGAAAAGCGTTGAGTGTCCCCACACAAGGGCCCCATACAAAGCAGTGGATTGAAAAATCGAATAGTAGGATTGGAAATGGTAAGACCCTCACTAGATTCCTTAATAGGAATACAGATCTGGAAAGCCGTGCCGAAACACAGTCAACATGCTGCTCGAAAGTCAATCCTGGGTTCAGAAATATTCCCAGAAATTTTGATGATTTGAGTTATCTATGGGTAGTTCTCAAAAAACATAGTTATTGTCTTGGAGGTATTTAAAGATAATGCACTCGTAGATAAATCTAGATGGTATGGTAAATATTTTAAGATCGACAAATGTTTGCTTCACATCCTCTCTCCAAGCCTTACCCGCAATCACTCTCACTGCCCTTCTTTGAAGTTTAAAAATTCGGTCTGCACTTGTTGAGTGTCCCCACACAAGGACCCCATACAAAGCACTGGATTGAAAAATCGAATGGTAGGTTTGCAGTAGGATTGGAAATGGTAAGACCCTCACTAGATTCCTTAATAGGAATACAGATCTGGAAAGCCGTGCCGAAACACAGTCAACATGCTGCTCGAAAGTCAATCCTGGGTTCAGAGATATTCCCAGAAATTTTGATGATTTGAGTTATCTATGGGTAGTTCTCAAAAAACATAGTTATTGTCTTGGAAGTATTTAAAGATAATGCACTCGTAGATAAATCTAGATGGTATGGTAAATATTTTAAGATCGACAAATGTTTGCTTCACATCCTCTCTCCAAGCCTTACCCGCAATCACTCTCACTGCCCTTCTTTGAAGTTTAAAAATTCGGTCTGCACTTGTTGAGTGTCCCCACACAAGGACCCCATACAAAGCAGTGGATTGAAAAATCGAATGGTAGGTTTGCAGTAGGATTGGAAATGGTAAGACCCTCACTAGATTCCTTAATAGGAATACAGATCTGGAAAGCCGTGCCGAAATACAGTCAACATGCTGCTCGAAAGTCAATCCTGGGTTCAGAGATATTCCCAGAAATTTTGATGATTTGAGTTATCTATGGGTAGTTCTCAAAAAACATAGTTATTGTCTTGGAAGTATTTAAAGATAATGCACTCGTAGATAAATCTAGATGGTATGGTAAATATTTTAAGATCGACAAATGTTTGCTTCACATCCTCTCTCCAAGCCTTACCCGCAATCACTCTCACTGCTCTTCTTTGAAGTTTGAAAATTCGGTCTGCACTTGTTGAGTGTCCCCACACAAGGACCCCATACAAAGCAGTGGATTGAAAAATCGAATGGTAGGTTTGCAGTAGGATTGGAAATGGTAAGACCCTCACTAGATTCCTTAATAGGAATACAGATCTGGAAAGCCGTGCCGAAACACAGTCAACATGCTGCTCGAAAGTCAATCCTGGGTTCAGAGATATTCCCAGAAATTTTGATGATTTGAGTTATCTATGGGTAGTTCTCAAAACACATAGGTATTGTCTTGGAGGTATTTAAAGATAATTTATTTGCCATGAACTATTCATTCAATGCCCGCATGTTATACTCGAGCGACATGCGTTTGCCGTCATCGGCAAACAACCACAATGCTAAGTTGGGAGAAGCAGTGAGAATGTCATTTATATAGACCAGAAATAAAGGGGGTCCAAGTATCGAACCCTGAGGAACCCCGTGCTTTATGTCACAACTCTGAAAGTTTACCAGCATAGAATTTTCGCTGTTGTCTCCCTGACAAGTATGATCCAATTATTTGGACACTATCTTTGTCAAACCCATAGTACTCAGAATAAGGCCACAATAAAAAACCCAAGGAAAACAATTATATATGTGACGCGCAAAAGCTCCCTAATGATATCTCTAAATATTTCATTTGCCGATTACAAAGAAACCGATACGCAGAAGACAAGATTTAACAGCATTCTGAGTTTAAAGTGGGAATTTAAGAAAATTCTGAGTTTAAAGTCAGAATGCAGTAATATTTTGAGTTTAAACTCCAAATTTAAGGATATAGCATTATTGTGATGGTAACATTTAATTCCCACTAACTCAGAATTTTACTAAATTCTAACTTTAAACTCAGAATTTTATTAAATTCCGACTTTAGACTCAGATTTTGTTAAATTCCTACCTTAAACAAAGAATCCGATACGCAGAAAAATGTTTAACACGTTCAGACAAATTACCGAGAATCTAACAGAAAACATTCCAATGCAATCCTTGTCAAGGTTTAAATTATAAAACCGAGACGACATGAAAAAATCCTTGCATGCCTTTTTTCATGTCTAGAGAAATTATATTTTTTCTTTCTTCGAGGTGGAAAACCAATAGAAATAGGTCTAATGTAGGTCGTATGATTAGCTCATTTCACCGGAGAGTATCTCATCGCTCTGCGCCTGGCAAGAGTCGTCAATTTTCGTGGTTTTTCGGGGGCAGTTGATCCCGTTCCAATTGTTTTCGCTCTCGCGATTCTACTCGAGAGTTTTGGTAGCGATACCGGCAGTTGAACTTCCAAAAAAAGTGCATGTCTCTCTGGTCTCACGAATAGGTGAAATCTCTGTAATATAGTCAATGTCTCGTGTATATAATTAGGTGAAATTAAGTATTCAACTCGACCTTGAAGCTTCAAGTTCAAATCCTTAATATGTCCTGTGATGTCTACCAGGAATACCAAAACACAAAGCCATATTGGATCACAAATTTGCGGCAATGTTTTCTCTTTCATTTCCATAAAATCAACTATTTCTATTCTAAAGTCATACAATCTCTTTAGCATTTTACCTTTGCTAAGCCACCTTACTTTGCAATAGTATGTCACATCATCGTGTTCTGAAGAGAGGTCATCCAAAAATACTTTAAACTGGCGATGGTTAAGACCGCGGGGCCTAATGAAATTGATGGAACTTACTACCACATCCATAACGTTCTTCAGCAGTGGCCGCTCGTGATGAATTATATTGGGAGGTCAATAACAAATTTAAAAATAGGCATACTTAAAATAAAAATAAATATCTTATCTTTAAATTGAGCTTTAAATTCTCTTGAAGTTCAGGTCTACTCTTCGTTCTTTAGAATTCGAAAAATGCTTTTATAAACGATTTCTCGATACTTAACATTTCTAAAATGGATAGTCTATCTCGGCCCAACTCCTCAACAAAATTTATAAGCCCTCGAAAAACCCCTGGATTTTCAGACAAAGCCGTCTCATCATGGGCACGTAGTGCCAGCTCAAATGCCCCACAAAATTTTACACAATCTATTATTTTGTTTAAAATATAACGATTGTTGGATAGATTTTCATTAAAATCTCTAAGGGATTTCCTATAAGCTGTGTCTAGCTGAGTGCGAATATCAACACTTCCGACCGTAGCATAGTTCACCGAACATTTCATGTGATTTCATTCATTTAGTTTTTCTTTTAAGTGTTTTAAGTCTTTAACACCCGTTTTGCACCATAATAAGTCCGACGAGTCCTTAGAAAACCACAAACAAACATAACAGTAAAATGAGTTAGAGACTTCCAGATTGCTAAATCGTATAGTGCGGGACACGAAAGAAAACCGGGCGGAGTCAATTGGTTAAGAAAGGTCGGTCAAGAAATCTCTTTAAACCAGTGGAGTCCCGTCGTTCTTTAAATAATATGGCACTTCTTTTTGGCTATACGCACTTCAGATAATTAAAAAATGTAACTATGCTTAATGAACCTTTATCTATATTTGTCTGTTTTCTTTCGTGTACCGCACTTCTATATCTCTTTTGTGTTGCAAAAACGGTGAACTTTCGAATTTTAAAATGATTTAATTTTGATTTTTCTTGATCGATTTACCTATAAATATATTTTTTCTTGAGTTCTGTCATTAACAGTTCCCGGGTTACTGCCTTCGTCCACTATTATTGGACCACCCAGTATAGTGATACACAATTTACAAGTCTAGATTTTACAAGGGCAACCAGCATCAGATCCAGTGAACGAGATTTATCAAAATTTTAATTTCGCAGTTCGACTGTCTCCGTTTACTTTATACAGGGGCCGTCGTTGTGAGGTACTATACAGGGCGTTTCCTAATTGCGTGCTGATGCTAAAGGGGGTGTTTTTATGTCTTAAAAGTCTTAACTTTTGAGATACAGGATGGTAAAGTTTAAAAAGAAAAATTTTTTTTCATCCCAATTCTGATGCTATTGTAGATAACTGCATGAAATTTGATACACGTCTTCTATGCATTAAGGAGCATACGGATTTACCCAGGTTAATTACATATGCACGCCACTGGTAGAAATTTCAAAAATTGATTGTTAATAAAAAATGCCCTTTTATGCATAAAAGACGTGTATCAAATTTCACATAGTTATTTATCTATAATAGCATCAGAATTAGGATTTTAAAAAAAATGTTTTTTTAAAACCCTGTATCTCCAAAGTTTTAGGTTCATATTAAACTTTTTTCTTAAAAAGGTCCAAGAATCACCCCCCTTTAACATTAGCACTCAATTAGGAAACGCCCTGTATAATACTTCACAATGACGCCCCCTGTACAAAGTAATATGACAGACGAAGACAAACGGTCACTTTTGTTATACCCGAATAGCCCAAAGTCGAACTGCATAAGTTAAAATTTTGATAAATCTTGTTCACTGGAATCAGTGCTGGCTCCCCCACTATGGATGTGTTAAATTTTGGAAAAATATGATTTCTGTAGTTTTTCAAATATTAATTGCAATATTAGATGTTTTTTGACACCCGGTATTGAACAGAAAATTAATTATTTTGAAGCAGTTTATTGACAGCTACTTTATGAACAATTTTACAAAATATATGAAAAAAAACCAGCCATTTTTGAGGTTGACGGCTGTGATTCTAATGGTTCGATTCCTTCTAAATCGTTGTCTTCCTCTGAAAATGATGAGGTTTCGTCGTCACTACTTGAAGATCCCAGTGTGATAACTAAATCATCAATAATCGTTTCAATTTTGCCATCAACTTCCCAGTATTTATCTTCAATAGAACGAACATGTTTAACATACGATTTCCAATTTTTAGTCGATATTGACTCAATCGCATTTAATCTTATTTTATTTAAATATTTAATTGAAAGTTCACCGGTGTTGGGCTCTCGAATATATTTTTTTACTCCTGCCCATGCAAGTTCAATAGGGTTGAGGTCGCACATGTATGGAGGCAGCCTTAAAGGTGTATGACCGAGGTTACGTAAAAGACCGTCAATTTTAAATTTTTTTTCTCTAGACTTATTGGCTGATATTACTTCATATAATTGATATTTTCTCCATGTTGGATCACATACAAGTTTGTTCGATTTAAGCCACGATATCATACGAGCTTTTGTAGAGTATTTAGTTGGCACTTTATCTTCTACGTGAGAATGATAAGACGCATTATCCATTACCACGACTGATTTGGGAGGAACGTTAGGAAGAAGCTTCTCGAACAACCATGTTTCAAAATTATCTCTATTCATCTGTCCATGATAGTCTCCAGTTGTTAGTCCCGAGCGAAAAACTAAAGCAGCACCTGGAGCAAATCCGGCTTCTGAACCAGCATGAACTATAATAAAGCGACTACTAGAGCGGATTCCCTGAACAACACCTGTAACACTTTCACTTCGCCAGCATTTGTTCACTGTCATATCATTATCTACCCAGGTTTCGTCTAGATACACAATATTGCGTCTTTCTTGCCTATATTGCCTTACAGTTGATAAGTTGATAGATATTTCACCCGCCGGTGAAAAATATTTGGTCTCTCAATGAGCAATTTTCGTTTATTTTGGCACTTGCGCCAAACAAAACCATTTGATCGTAAAAGCCGATTTAAGGTTTCATACGCGTACGGAAAATCTATTTTGTTCTTTACAGCACGAAGTAGAGGTTTGCAGGTCGGAACCTTCTTCAAGTTTATATAAAAATTCTGTTCGTCGAATTACTTGAAAATCACCATTGTCAATGTTTTCTTTGTATGATAATCGGGGTCTTTTTTACCAGGAGATTTTAAAGGTGAAGTAGAACATGAGTGATCATTATATTCTCTTTGAATTTTACTTACACTACTTTCCGAAACACCAGTGTAAAATGCAGCGCGTTCTGTTCGATTTTGAATTGGAATAGTCAAACTATTATTTTCAGCTTCTCTAGTACAGGCCTCTATAGTTGGCGCATTACCTTTCTGGAATGACGTCATTTTTGGTTATTTTTGTTTGATTTATGTTAACTGACAGTGACAAAAACATTTTGAAAAAACTCATTGTCGTTTCTTTACAACAGTCAATGCCGGTTTTGGTTATGTGTCTTTCAGAATATATTCGTCAAAATTGACATTGATTTGTTGTGATTCTTTTTAAACTTTTGCAAGATGCCGCGAAGATATAATCAGCAATCACAGCTAATAGTTTTGAATATCTTGGCTTTTTTTCAATTGGAAAAAGAGCAAGCTAAAAATGGAATCCTTCCGCAAACTGATAATATAATTGAACGAGCTTCAAATGCAACAAAACTTAGCCATACAACAATCATAAATATTAAGAAAAGAGGAATAACGAGCGATGAATCCTTTACCTCCAGAATGTCTCAAAAGCAAAAAGAGGTAAAAACAAAAATTACAGATTACTTAAAGAACAAAATAAGAGATACGATCTACTGCATGTATGCGAAAAATGAATATGTTACAATGCAGACTTTGCTTAAAAAACTAAAAGAGATAAATGAATATTTTAATTTTTCCATCACCTCGCTAAGAAAATACGTAAAAAGTATTGGTTTTAAGTGGAAGAAATCAAATAATAGAAAATACCTGATGGATTTGCCCCACATCGTCCACAAGAGAATCAATTTCTTGAGGGAATATGTCAAAAATAAAAATCTAGGACAAGATGCTTATACCACCGTATTTATTGATGAGACTTGGATTTTTAGTAAAGGTTCGTTTAGAAATAGCTGGCAGGATAACACTATGTCTACAAGTTCTAAAAAAGCTAGTGAAGGTCATCGATATATTGTAGTTCACGCTGGATCAAAGGAAGGATTTATTAAGGGGGCCAGTTTAATATTTAAAAGTGGACTAAAAAGCGGAGATTATCATGACAATATGAACAAGCAAAATTTTGAAAATTGGTTTAAAAATCAGCTGGTACCAAATCTTCCTCCAAAAAGTTTGATAGTGATGGACAACGCAAGCTATCATTCCGGCCTTTTAGAGGATATTCCAAGAAAATCATGGACAAAGCAGAGATTGATTGGATGGTTAAAAGAAAAGAACATTGACTTCCCAGAGAGGGCCATGAAGGATGAAATATGGAGCATTGTAGAAAAAAATTGTAACATTGAAAAAACATTCTACCTTGACGAATATGTGAAACCTTTGGGCCACAAAATACTAAGACTTCCTCCATACCATTGTCAATTTAATGCTATTGAAATGGTATGGTCTGAGTGTAAGAGGAAATACGACCAATACATTGCTAGTCTGAAGGGGACACCATCGGAAGTTTTGGCCATGTGGGAAAAAGCGATAAATGAAGTATCTTCAGAGCATTGGAAAAATTATGTCAGCCACACAGAAAGGGTAATCCAAGAAGCTTGGAAGACAATACAGATATGTGATGCTTCAGACATTGCGCCACTTGTAATTAGTACCGACGAAGACAGCAGTGACGATGAAGAATTTAGTTCTGATTCTGAAGACAGTGAAGGGGAGTAGTTTTTATTTTTAAAGTTAGTTAGTTATACATTAATTTCTCTCTTTTAGTTTTTAAAGCAAAGTCTGCATTGTAACATATTCATTTTTAGCATACACGCAATAGATCATATCTCTTATTTTGTTCTTTAAGTAATCTGTGATTTTGCTTTTACCTCTTTTTGTTTTTGAAACATTCTGGAGGTAAAGGATTCATCGTTCGTTATTCCCCTTTTCTTAATATTTTTTCAGTATTTTCTGTAATTGAGAATTGAAATAATTTTGATGAAAATGGGTAACTGGCGTCAATTTATTACATTGCAAACAAAGAATAAGACTAAGATGAAAGAATTTATATTAGTAAAGTCTTATTTGCAAAATAATTTTAGTTTTTGAAGTTATAATAGTTATTTTTGTATTAAGTGTGCAAAATGAGGGTTTTTTATGGCAATGAGAGTGTTAATTTTTTGCCAGCCATTTTTGGACAAGTTGCAGCGCTTTCTGTACAGAAAATGCCAATTTTAAATTCGCTTTAGCCAGTGCTGAACGCACCCCTCCTATCTACATCACTGCATACGTTTAGGTTAGGAATCATCGCTGAAATATAAATAATATAAGAAATACGTTATTTGAAACCAGCGTGACGTCATTCCAGAAAGGTAATGCGCCAACTATATAACGCTCGCAATAACTTCACGTGCACCGCTTTGAGTTGTTTTTTCTCTTTTGCTCGCCATCGTTACTTCGAAATAATAATTCAAATTCAACGCAACGCATTTATATAGATTTGAAAACAAATGCTCGAAATGTATAGGCGCCACTGGAAATAGCTTGAACAAATTTTACTTTTCCGCTTGCTTAAGACTATGAACCTTTATTTTAAGTACCGCCAGGTTTTCTTTCGTGTCCCGCACTTTACATACTTTTGCGAAAGTTTCGATGAACCTCTTTATTTTTCTCTTGACTAGTTTGTCGTATACTAAGTTCTGGCAAATTGCGACCACTTATCTTGAATTCGGTTATTTTCTTTAAATTAAGTTCGTTAACACTCTTTAGTTGTTCAATTTTTTGCGCTACCGACATTTTATTTCGTCTATATTCACAACTCAAACATAGACCACCTTGAAATTGGTTATTTTTGCAAAATTAAGTTCGTAAGCACTTTTTTGTTGTTTATTTTTTTGCACTAGTCGCTACCAACATTTTAGTTCCTGTATATTTTCAACTCACACATGGATCGTAAAAATAAAAAATATATATTACAAAAAACCGTATATAAATCAATTTTCATCGATTAATCGATTTGCTATCTTTTTCGGCTGCCGCTCGGTAGCTGTGAAATCTTCGGGTACTTTCATCAAGCTTTAAGGTAATCAGGGCAATTCGGACTATCCAGCATAGCTTAGTATAGCGTATTTTGTTATGCCTAAGCCACGCAACGAAACCATTCGAACCGCCGCGCGCGTCTAATAGCGTAGCGTATTTAACTTTTCCCAAGGTTCGCGTTTTATTACAACTATTAGGAGGGACGGTCAAACGAATAATTTATTTTTTGAAATATGTTTGGGGGGTTATTGACCAAATGACCCTATGGAAGAACCGCTACTGTTTTTCAGTCGAATAATAGACTGAGAGCACAAGTTTTGTTGGTGAATAATGCAATTCTGTTTATTCAAAGTTTTATTGTAAAGTTCACCTTTCAAGTTTTAAAGGCCTAAATGTAGGTTACAATTTTGGACGTTCCTAATAAAATAAACGAGTAGGTTGTGAGTTCATTGCATATAAAATTTTATCAGAATCATCCTTACAAATATTATATAAAAAGCGCCAATTATACCTATTTGTAGAAAATCAGCAATACATATTGTCAAAAAATAAAATGGTATGATAAAGGTTCTAAGAGCTTTATATATATATATATATATATATATATATATATATATATATATATATATATATATATATATATATATATATATATATATATATATATATATATATATATATATATTTTTTTTTTTTCAAATCATTTATTTCAAAATATATATACATTTCATAGTATAAATACAATTCTACAATAATTCACATAATTTTATGATTGTTATTTTGAGACAGTACCTAGATGTACAAATGACATCTGTATGTACTCCATGTGTTGACTATAAATAATATGAAGTTTTAAAAGAATAAACATTTAAGAAAATCAAAAAAATCCCAATCAACCAAGTATAGCCTATAAAACCCAATAGAGAAAAAATATTGCCACAAAAAAGGTTGTTGTAGAATCAGCATAATTTGAAGAAAAATTTTTTAAATATTAAGTGTTAAATTATGCTAAACATTAGTAATCAAGGATCACCCTGAAACACACCAACAACGAAAGCGAGCACAACATGATTAGGGCTGATCGCTAGAGTAAAGGAGAAAAGAGATCCAAATTTGAAAGAATATAAGCCTTACTTTTCTTGTTAAACAACTTTAAGTTATGTGCTAACTTTATATCAGGAGGTATCAAGTTGTAAAATTTGGAGGCTAAATAAGTAACAAAATGCAGATTTATGGTTCTATTACTCATAGGCAGTGTTAAGTTATTGTTTGCATTTTGCCTTGTGTTGTGTTCATGTTGTATATAAGTCTGTAATCTTTTACTTTTGTAAAAAAAGGAGCAGGCTAATTGTAAATATAAAGAGTTCAAATTGTTAATTTCCTGATTATACAATCTGTTTGTAGGAAAAAGTCTGTTTCTCTTATAAATTATTCTTAAAATATAATTCTGCACTATGTTTATTGGAAGCAGATTAGATTTGTATGCCCCTCCCCATATTACAAGTTAATACCTAAGTAAGGATTCAATTAAAGATTTGTATATTTGTGTCAATAATTTGGTGTTAAGGAATTCCCTCAAAATAATTTTGTATATTAATTTGCGAATTTTATTTGTGAGATATTCCACGTGATATGTCCATCTGAGGTGTTGGTCAATAAATATTCCGAGATATTTTGTCTTTGTTACTGCTTGGATTTCAAAAACAGCATTATTGTCACAAGTTGTCTTATTTAAAGTTGGCCTATTCACTGACGTTATGGAGAAAGGTATGTAATTTGTTTTACTGATATTGAGTGACAGCCCTCGTGCATCCAGCCAGTTTTTAACTTCTTTAAATCCTTTTTCAGTTTTGGTTTTAGTTTCGTTCCAGGTATTACCAGAGAAAAGAATTACAGCATCATCTGCATATGATATGATTGTGCCATTAGTGCTTAAGTCCATTAACGAGTTTATGTAGCTAGTCTAGAATTGTCCCTTGCGGGACACCGATTTGGATTTTCAAGGCTGTACTGAGCTCACCGTTTACTCTGACACACTGCTGCCGATCTGTCAGGTAGCTCTCGAAGACCTTCAACACCATTCCCCTAACTCCATACTGCATTAAAGTGCTGATAAGTTGGTTGTGTGGAACAGTGTCAAATGCCTTCGAGAGATCAATAAAGAGAGCAAGACATTTTCGATTGTTATTTAGATGTTTAATAACTTCAGATGTCAAACAGTATATAGCCTCAGTCGTACCAAGTCCTTCCTAAAACCAAACTGATTTTTTGACAATATATCAAACGCATTATAAAATTTGGTTAACCTATCCTTGAGACATTTTTCAAATATTTTAGCAAAATTGTTGATTAAACTAATTGGGCGAAAATTTTCAATTTTTTTCTTTGAACCTGACTTATATATAGGTACAATAACTGACTGTTTAAAATGCTTGGGTACAATTCCACTTTTAAAAATAAGATTTATTATATGAGATATGGGTAACACTATGTCCAAATGAACAAGTTTAATAAGTTTTGATGTGATATCATCCATTCTTGGAGCACTATCATTTTTAAGAGAGGCGATTTGTATTATTATTTCCTGCTCAGATACAGGGGTCAAAGACATAGAGGCATTATTGTTTTTAATTTTAGTGGTAATGACAGAAGTATTAATGTTCTTTGCCATTTCAATACCAATGTTAGTAAAATATTCATTGCAATAATTATTAAATCACATTCTTGCACATTCATAGCGGATGCTCTGCCCTTCAGGATTCCGATAAAATCTTTACGTGAACCCACCATTGAAGGGGCACCATCTGTGCACACTCTTAACTAATTTACACTACTGCAAATCATATGGTTCAAAAGTAATTTGCACATCGGCAAAAATATTCTTTCCAGTAGTGGTCCTTTTTAGTGGCCGTAAAGCCAGAAATTCCTCTGTCACTACAAATTCTTCATCAACACCTCGTAAAAAAATAGCTAACTGAGCTATGTCAGGTAAATCGGTACTCTCATCCAAAGCAATCGAAAATGCTTGAAAACCAGCTAATATCACTGGCCATCATATCTATACGTCGAACAATAGTACGTCACAATAAGCTGACTTTCTCAAACTCTCTTCTTTTCTGGGCACAAAAGTTCTGCTGCAACATCTACTAGGCACTCTTTAACAAACTCTCCCTCAAAAAATGACTTCGATGTTTTCGCTATTTTGGAACTAACTATAAAACTAGCTTTAACAACACTGTCTAGATTTGATCTTTGTGAATGGATCATTTGTTGCTGTTTCCCTAAATCGGTAATGAGTTTTTTAATTGTTTACCTTTCTTAACTGGCCCGTAAGTAAATTATATCGAGCGAAATACTTGCTGGAGTAATGCCGCTTCATATTCTATTCTTTTAAAACAGAAATGATTTCATTTCACAACAAACACATAGGTTTACCACTGTGCGTGATTTTTAAATCAGACATCTTGATAGATTTTTTCTTCTGAGCTGAATTTGCTTGAATATTCCCTGCGACTTGTCTTATCAGTTGTTGAAGTGATGAGTTGACACGCGCGCTGAGCGGTTTATATATTATCTAGAATTATTTAGAATTCTCTTGAATGCGATGCGAGTGCTCAGAGCCGACTGTTATAGTCATCGGGCGGCTTTCTGAATGTTTATCGGTTAGTCTCTTTCTAACGACTATTTCTGATTCGATCTATGGCATTCTACTGCGTACGCTTAATAAAATTGTTTATCGATTTTAGTCTTTATGATTTGAAGAATACAGTTTTAGGTTTGTTGAGAGTAATTAATACTACATAAATAAACTATGTGTGCTAAATCTCTAATTTTTTTACGCGTTATTTGAAATTTCTGAATCTCTCGCGGGCGGACTGGAGCTGGCAGAGGGCCGGGGGTTGCCCATATACGATTTAAAATAATCTGATGAACTAAAGTCATCACGTCATTAAATAATAATTAATTATTATTATTTTTTTTTATTACAACCTCACTATTTTTAATTGTGTAATGAATGTATCATGTCTCTGAGAAATGGCCTAAACCTGTGTATATTTTTCAGATTTGGGAAAAGGTGAAAGCCGTGTTGGACGATCAAAACGCCATAGGAACCCATCTGCGTCTAAAGTGTCAAGTGCACAATAAGATCACTCGAGTGTCTAGAAGCGAAGATTTTCTAGATTTGAACGAAGGAGGTTGCGATCTGTTTTGCGACGTGAAAATGGATTGTGGACATATCTGTAAGAGAATGTGCCATGTACAGAATAAAGATCACCGGCGATCTAAGTGCAATGAAATATGTACCAGGTAGGTTTACTTTTGCTTACAAGACCATTTCTTAAGCATCTTTATTGATTCATACGATTACTAGTTACCTAATTACTGGTGAGTTTTAACGGTAGAGACAAAAAGAGTTAATTTTATGTGTCCAAAAAAACGACGCAAAATAGCAAAGTACTAAACTATAATATATATATATATATATATATATATATATATATATATATATATATATATAGGGTGTCCCAATAGTGCGTTCTCGGTTGATATCTTGATAAGGGATAGCGATATAAAAAAAGTTCAAATGCAAAAGTTGTAGAACAATACGGGCTACATAACCTAAAAATGATTTTCATTTATACAGGGTGTCTCAAAAATCTGTAACGAAGCAAAGTTGTGCTTTTTCTTATGGGACACCCTGTATATGTTTACATATTTAGATTCTGCTCGTGATTCTACACATTTTTTGTACAACATGTCCTATGTCTAAATCTGATAGTTTTTCTAATATCCGCCATTTTGTAAAAAATTATGAATTGCAGTGCCTTTTTTCAAACGACGTGACTTTTTGATATAGGATTATGATTTTTGGCAGGAACATTAACAAAAATATGGGTTGAATGAATGTATAGTATTTTAATATTTTAGACTATTCGTGACCCAAAACCCTATCTTTTGTTATAAATATGTCCTATACCTATTTGTCATAGTTTCCGAGATTTTGACATTTTTGTATTTATTATTTGGTTTTCAATGGCAATCGCCTTGGAATTTGCTTTATTATCGAATTGTCTAATTATAATACACTACAAGTGACGCAAAATTAAAAATTCAGCTCATAATATTGTGCTAAGAATCGCGACCTAAAGACTTAGAACAGATATTTTACCAACTATTCTTAAATATTTACTATTTTGGCTATTATAAAAGCGTAGGTAGTATCAACATTTAGTTAGAACTTAATGTACGAAGATGCCTTAGACAATCCTAAAGTAAAAACAAATGAAAACGTGAAAAATGTTGTCATGGCGAAATGTCAAACTCTTGTATTTGTGTAGTAACGGTGTTCAAATTAATTCAAAATGAATTTTTCTAGAGAAGAATTGATTAACATGATTTATGTTTTGGGCGCAAGTGATCAAAATTGTTTTTTAGCAAGTAGAGTTTATGCGCAACGGTTTAGCAAGGCCGAACGTCATCCTCATGAAGTATCATTTGTCAGACTCAAAGAACGATTTGAAAGAACTGGATGTGTCGATTACGAACAAAAATTGGAAAGGCAGAAAAGAGCCGCAAATGAAGAAACTGAATATCTTGTTATGCAAACTTTAATTGAAAATCCTCATATTTCATGTAGGCAGTTAGAAAAGGGGAGAGGTGTTGCTAAATCTATGGCAAATAGAATAATTAGAAAACATAAATTTCACCCATACCATATTCAACTGGTACAAGAGCTGGATCAAGACGATTTCAATCGAAGACTTGAATTTCGTACTTGGGCATTAGCAAAAAATAGAGAAGAACATGATTTTTTCAATAACATTTTATTTACTGACAAAGCGACATTTCATAAAAATGGATACGTCAACCGACATAATTTCTACTATTATAGTTCTGAAAACCCCAGATTCATTATCCCCTTGGAGCTCCAGCATAGATGGTCTCTTAATGTATGGGCTGGTATAATCGGTAACCGTATCATTGGACCTTATTTTTTCGAAAATAGAGTTAATGGGGACACTTTCCTAAATTTACTGCTACGAATTACCTTTGAATCTAGTGAGGTGGATGTGGTTCCAACTAGATGGCGCTCCGGCACATTTTAGCAGGCAGGTAAGGCAATTGCTAGACGCGAATTATGAAAATAAATGGATTGGTAGGGGAGGTCCAGTATCATGGCCGGCAAGGTCTCCGGACCTCACAAAACTAGATTTTTTCTTGTGGGGTTTTGTTAAAGAGCAAGTTTACCAAACGCCACCCACTACCATAGAGAATATGAAAATGAGAATTAGAAATGCATGCACAAATATCAATGCCGCGATGCTGAATAGAGTTAACAATTCTTTTGTGAATCGGCTACAAGTGTGTGTTGAAAGAAATGGTGGTCATTTTGAACATTTAATCTAGTGATTGTAGGACTTCTTTTTCTGTTGTGTCTCTTTAATTAAAGTATTTATTTGCCTTTTTACATAAAGAAAAATAGTAGAGTGAATTTTTAATTTTGCATTTTTTACTGCGTATTAATGTACAGGGTGATTCACCGAGATTTGCCACCCCCCTTAATTCCTTTATTTTTAATAACAGAGAAAAAGTTGAAATACAAAAGTGTCCCTCGGATATCAACTGTGTTATTTTAAATGGAACACCCTGTATATTATTACATTTTTGGATTCCTCGGAAAATTCTATAAATTCGATAATAAAGCAAATTCTAAGGCGATTGCCACTGATGGAAACCAAATAATAAATACAAAAATGTCAAAATCTCGGAAACTATGACAAATAGGTATAGGACATATTTATAACGAAAGATAGGGTTTTGGGTCACGAATAGTCTAAAATATTAAAATACTATACATTCCATTTAAAAAAATGAAGATTAATTTTTTTAATTTCTCCTACTTATCTAGGACCCCCTGTACAACGCCGACAAATTTTGTTCACGTTGAAAGTCAACCCATACTTTTGTTAATGTTTCTGCCAAAAATCATAATCCTATATCAGAAAGCCAACGGCCCACGTCGTTTGAAAAAAGGCACTGCAACTCATAATTTTTTACAAAATGGCGGATATTAGAAAAACCATCAGATTTAGACATAGGACATGTTATGCAAAAAATGTGTAGAATCACGAGCAGAATCTAAATATGCAAAAATATACAGGGTGTCCCTTAAGAAAAAACACAACTTTGCTTCGCTACAGATTTTTGAGACACCCTGTGTAAATGAAAATAATTTTAGGTTATGTAGCCCGTATTGTTCTACAACTTTAGCATTTGAACTTTTTTTATATCGCTATCCATTATCAAGATATCAAACTAGAACGCACTATTGGGACACCCTATATATATATATATATATATATATATATATATATATATATATACTTATATATATATATATATATATATATATATATATATATATATATTAAGTATATATATATATATATATATATATATATATATATATATATATATACAGTTGTGGTCATAGAAATAGAGCCAGTATATACTTTTCGTAAAGTTAAGCATTACAACTTTCTAAAAAAAATTCGGTATGCCTCTGGGTATTTTATACTAGTTTTTGTTAAAAACTAATTACGATATACATAAAAACAGAAGTCATAAATAAGTACCCCAAAAACTGCAAGCTTTTAAAAAACCAAACTGATATTTGCTTGTTCATTAAAATAGAGCCATGATGTAATCACTTCTAACTGATAAGTTGGCCTTGGAAATAATGACATTTATAAGTCAAAATCAGTAAATAATATTCCTTCAGGTTGTGGTTTGTGATGAATTTATCAGTGGAATTAATTTAATTGTTAATATATTTTTTTCGAAAATGGGTCGTAGTATCCATTGTACATCTGCTGAAAGAATGACAATTTTAATATTGCGGAAAGAAGGAAAATCGCTGAGAGTAATTGCAGGGGCCTTGGTCGTTCAAAAAAAATGGTGGAAAATGCATTGCAGACGCCGTCGATCCGTGAAAATCGAGGAGAAGGAGAAAAACAACATCTTATACTGACAGACAGCTCGTTCGTATTTCAGAAAACGACCCATTTAAGTCGTCTACAGAAATTAGAACTGAACTGGAACTAAAAATAAGTTCAAGAACAATTCGAAAAAGGCTTCAGGAAAGTAACCTACACGGTAGAGTAGCAAGAAAAGTACCTCTGTTATCATCCAAAAATATTAAAGAACGTTTAAAGTTTACCCAAGATCATTTAAACTGGAATGGTGAGTTGGGAATCAAGAAATGGCGCAATATTCTATGGAGCGATGAAACGAAAATAAATTTAATAGGTTCCGATGGTAGGCGATATGTTAGAAAACCACCCAACCAGGAGTTATTACAAAACACACCATTAAAGCAGTTAAACATGGAGGGGGTAACCTAAAACCATGGGGAGCTTTTTCTTGGTATGGTGTAGGACCGATTTATTTGATCAAAGAAATTATGGACCAAAATGAGTATGTCCACAGTCTTCAGGACATCATGTTGCCGTTTGCAGGGGATCATATACCCTTAATATGGAAGTATCAACAGGATAATGATCCGAAGCACACGTCTAGAAAAGCCTTCCCAATCGCCAGACCTCAATCCCATTAAGGACTTATCTCAAAAACGCTGTTGGCAAACACAAAACGAAAAATAAGTAAGAACTTTGGGAGATAATTAAAGCAGAAAGGAAAGCAATACCATTAGAATTGTGTCACAGACTTGTGAACTTTATGCCCAGAAGATGCGCCGAAGTTCTAAAACATAAAGGTTATAAAACCCAGTATTAGTTATTTAAAAATTGTTTACGTAGTATTTAATCGTGTTATAATTGCTCAATATTATAAGATTAAATCTGTAATCTATTATTGTGACCAGAATTTTTTGGTGTTTTTCTTTTTAATTTATTTGTTAAACATTCGGTTGATGCAATTTTTATGCTAGGTTTGTTATTAATGTTTCGCTTATTCATTACATGTTTATAATAAAAATTGTTGCACAAATTAGATTTGTTATTAGAAGTTTATTTGTCAGATAATATATTATATTGCACTGCCTCTATTTCAATGGCGAACACTATATATATATATATATATATATATATATATATATATATATATATATATATATATATATCTATATACAGGGTCCTGCAGCTCACCTCCCGTCTTTTATTATACCTAAACCATTTATTTTAGAAAAAATATTTAAAAGCCACTATATGCTGTTGATTAGAGAGCACATTTTAAAAATATTCTTGATTATACAGGGTGTTACAAAAAATAGTGGCGCATAAAAGTTGAATTTTTTAAAATGGAACACCCTACATTTTTTTTACATTTTTGGAACACTCTTGGCCTAGTCTACAGACTCCTAGAATATTATCTCTCTTTTTTTAATAGTTTTGGAGAAAAAAGGTAAAATCGAAGAAAAAAAAAATTATAGTCTACATTTAAAATATTTATAAAAATTAGATAAAACATCTTAAAAGCTAAGGTAACCTAGTAGCTTACTGCAAAAGGTTTATAGTTATTCTGCTACGAGTATTATAAGTCTTACTTATACAGGGTGACCCAAATTCCATGTCAAACGTTGCAAAATAAAAAATTATTTTTCTCCATTTTTTCAAATCGAACACCCTATATATTTTTTTCTGTCAGGTACAGAATTAACAGATCAACATTTTTTATTATTACACTTATCTCAAAATTCCTGAAGGTTTTTGAAATATTCTTAAAAAACTAATGTTGTACTTTGTTTTTCAGTACGATAATTGAATAAACTCACTAGTAATGTGGAAAAATGGAACACCCTATATATATTTTTTTTCTGTCCGATACAGAATTAACAGATCAACATTTATTATTATTACTTATCTCAAAATTCCTGAAGGTTTTTGAAATATTCTTAAAAAACTAATGTTGTACTTTGTTTTTCAGTACGATAATTGAATAACCTCACTAGTAATGTTCATACCTTCGCGATTTCAAATATTAGATAGGTCAGCGTAGTTCTAGCTATGGGGAAAAACCTAAAATCCTAACATTTTTTCTAATTACGTTTGCTGCCTAAAATTTAAATTACTGCCAAGAGTTAAGGCTCGACTTAAGGTGTAACAGCTTTATTTAACATTATTAACAAATATCTAATTATTGCTAAAATTAATTTTTACTTAGAACATATGTTCGATGATATGTCTTCCATTCTCTTCGAGGCATAAACGAAGACGGGTATGAAAAGATCTTCCTACTATTCTTAATACTTCGGGCGTAATACTTTGAAATGCGGTTCTAATCCGTTGCTGCATATTTTCGGGAGTTGTTGGAGGTTTGTTGTAAACAATTTCCTTAACGTAGCCCCATAGAAAAAAATCTAATTTCGTTAGATCAGGCGACCGGGGCGGCCACGCACTTGCTCCCTGTCTTCCAATCCATCGATCTGGAAAATTATTATTTAAATGATCCCTAACTGGCAACGAAAAATGTGCTGGAGCACCATCTTGTTGCAACCACATTGTATTTCTCAGATTAACCGGCAAATTTTCGCACAAATTTGGCAAGTGATTTTCTAGGAAGTCGAGATACATGGCTCCAGTTAAATGTCCATTAAAAAATTGGGGACCAATAACATGTTCACCAATAATTCCCCCACACATTAACTGACCATCTGTGTTGTAGATCAAGCTGCCTAAAAATTCTTGGATTATGGTCGGCGTAGTAATGGTAGTTATGACGATTTACAAATCCATTCTTATGAAATGTGGCCTCATCAGAGAATAAAACTTTATCAAAAAAATCAAAGCTTAACCTAATTTTAGCTTGTGCCCAATTACAAAAGTCAACACGTTTCTCAAAATCTGCTGGAAGGAGTTCTTGATGCAACTGAATATGATATGCATGAAATTTATGGCTCTTTAAAATTCGCTGAACAGTTCTTTCGCTTACTCCTACGGCATCCCCGACTGCTTTTTGGCTAACAGAAGGATTTTCCGTGACAGCTAATAGCACAGCTAATTCATTTTCTTCCGTTCGAACGGGCCTATTTCTAACTGGTCTTGTATAATTTACATTTCCCGTTGCCATAAATCTCTCTAATAAGTTCGTCATGCTCCTTCTGTCTGGGTGCCTTCGTTCTGGATAATTTTGCGCATAAATCCTACTGGCCAAAAAGGCATTTCTATGCGATTCTCCTAACACAAAAACCATATCAACCAGTTCTTCGCGGGTGTACTCCATGACGATAGAACTTTCAAATAAAACTTCTAAACAGTGACGCAAACAAACGAAAAATGAACTACGTAGAAGGTAAAGACCACTATATGAAAAATCCGATAATTATTTCAATTTGTAAAACTTAAAAAACGAATAAGTAAATTGCCGATATATTTTAGTTGTTTGACAGTTTCTAGACAATTTGTTTTTCATGGCCTACTTAAATTCTAGTTAATAATTTGGGCAACACTTGTCAATAATATTAAATAAAGGTTAAGGCCGTTTTACATGCTGCAAGTTTCTTGCAGCAAGGGGTTGCACCTGCAAGATATTGCGCGCAATTTGTCTTGCAGACTGTAAAGCGGCAGTTGTATTTCAATTGCAAGTGTCAGCGTATGCCTTTGTGCAAGTCTCTTGCAACTTGTAGGAAGACCTGCAGCATGTAAAACGTCTTTACGGCTTAACTCTTGGCAGTAATTCAAATTTTATGTGGTAAACGTAATTACAAAAAATGTTGGGATTTTAGGTTTTTTCCCATAGCTATAACTACGCTGACCTATTTATTATTCAAAATCGCGAAGGTGCTTACTTATGAACATTACTAGTGAGGTTATTCAATTACCGTACTGAAAAACAAAGTACAACATTAGTTTTTTAAGAATATTTCAAAAACCTTCAGGAATTTTGAGATAAGTGTAATAATAAAAAATGTTGATCTGTTAATTCTGTATCGGACAGAAAAAAAATATATATAGGGTGTTCCATTTTTCCACATTACTATTGAGTTTATTCAATTATCGTACTGAAAAACAAAGTACAACATTAGTTTTTTAAGAATATTTCAAAAACCTTCAGGAATTTTGAGATAAGTGTAATAATGAAAAATGTTGATCTGTTAATTCTGTACCGGACAGAAAAAAATATATAGGGTGTTCCATTTGAAAAAATGGAGAAAAATTATTTTTTATTTTGCAACGTTTGACATGGAATTTGGGTCACCCTGTATAAGTAAGACTTATAATACTCATAGCAGAATAACTATAAACCTTTTGCAGTAAGCTACTAGGTTACCTTAGCTTTTAAGATGTTTTATCTAATTTTTATAAATATTTTAAATGTAGACTATAATTTTTTTTTCTTCGATTTTACCTTTTTTCTCCGAAACTATTAAAAAAAGAGAGATACTATTCTAGGAGTCTGTAGACTAGGTAAAGAGTGTTTCAAAAATGTAAAAAAATGTAAAAAAATATAGGGTGTTCCATTTAAAAAAACACAACTCTTATGCGCCACTATTTTTTGTAACATCCTGTATAATCAAGAATATTTTAAAATGTGCTCTCTAATCAACAGCATATAGTGTCTTTTAAATATTTTTTCTAAAATAAATTGTTAAGTTATAATAAAAGACGGGAGGTGAGCTGCAGGACCCTGTATATATATATATATATATATATATATATATATATATATATATATATATATATATATATATATATATATATATATATGTATTTACATATATATATATATATATATATATATATATATATATATATATATATATATATATATATATACAGGGTGTTCCACGACGAACTGCGGCGATCGATTTCTCAGAAAGTAGGCTTTGGAAAAATTTGAAATTTTGGCAGCTAACTAAAATCGATAGGGGCAATTCGCGCAAAATATTTTCAAGACGGCGGCACTTCCGGTTATACCGGAAGTAGACGTCAACTTTCTTTTTAAATAGAACACTCTGTATATTATCGAGTTTTTGGATTCCTCGAAAAATTCTAGGTATATTTCACGTATAATATCCTATACCTAAGTTGCACAGTTTTTGAGATATTTTGAATTTTATGTAAAAAATGACGTTTGCAGGTCTAGACATAACTATAAATATCTGCTTATCGAAGTCTCTTTTATTTATTTGCGGGTGGCTTCCTTGTCCAAAAGGATCCACTTTAGAGGCCTGTGCTGATATTTTTATAATAAAATATAGGGTGATCAAAAACTGATATTATAAATATACTTTAAAAAATTGTTAAAAGTTACTTTTTTCAAATGGTAACCCCCAATTTTTATAATTTTGTCTTATTTAACACTTAAAATAAGGGTGACTTTGTATAAAGTTGTCTATTCCAAATTTGTAGTTTTTGAGTTATTGACGATTTAACATTTCTTATTCTAATAATGCCAGACGGCTTCTAAGTTTTCTTGTTAGTTGGCCATGATAGGGAGGCCTGGCGAGAACAAAACCAATTGGTTACTATAGAAACGTAATATTTATTGTCGTTTGACAATTACCTACCAAAATATTATTTATTTATTATAGTAATTATAATAATTATTAAACTAATAATCATGCCATGCCGGGGAGATTAAATTACACACACGAGGGTTATTTGAATTTGTTTATTATCTATGGGGAATGTAACAGTTTTAACAAGAACATGTGCTTGAACAGCGTTAAACAAATGTTGGAAAACTATAAAAATGTTGAAACCGTGAAGACAGAAATTAATTTTTCCTTACCCCTAAAATAGTGTAATATAAACATTTGAGGAAAATCTGTCTAAATAAACGGATATAACTTCAATTTAAAAATTAAAAATTCTAAGAAATGGAATAACCTATAAATGTGTTATTGGATTTTGAAAAATTTTTAGAACGGATAGTTTATGACCAAATTTTACAATTTACTGAAGGAAACAAAATTTGAATACACCTTCAAGCTGGTTTTCGAAAAGGACATTCATCTGAAACTGCAATACAGTAAGTAATTGAGAGCTGGAAAAGAAGTTTAGATAAAAATGAAACTGTTGCAGCAGGGTGCTTGGATTTCAACGAACATTTGAAACAATTGACAGAAAAATATTACTATGTAAACTATATCAATATGGTTTTAGTGGTTCGGTGTTTAAATAGTTAAACAATTATTTGGAAAGTAGAACACAAAAAACTAAAATTAATAACAAATTTTCTCAAAAGATTTCAAACAACATTGGTGTTCCACAAGGAAGTATTTTGGGTCCTTTATTATTGGTTTTGTATATAAATGACATGCCTAATATTTTAAATTCTTGTAAAATTCAATTATTTGCTGATGATACTTAATATATTTAAACGGAATGGATATTAATAACATTACAAATAAGTTAAGTTTTGAATTGAAACTTTTATGTAATTAGCTTAAGGTAAATAAATTAAAATTAAATGTATCACAAACCAAGTATATCATACTTGGAAATAATAATTTAAATATTAATAAAAATATTATAATTGATAATGAAAATTTAGAAATGGTTACTTCTTTTAAATACTTAATTTTAATTGATTCAAATTTAAAGTTTGACATTTATTTTAAAAAGTAATTTCTAGAATTTCTCAAAAAACAAACTATTTAAAAAGAATTAGTAAAGATTTGAACTATTTTTCCAAAAAGATAATATATAATAAAATAATTTTACCCCATTACCTGTACTGTTCAACAATTTTATATAATGCCAATTAATGAAGGCATAAAAACAGAATACAAATATTACAAAACAAACCAATGCGTATAATTATAAGCATGAATAAATATACAAAGATATCAATCATGTTAAAAAAATTAGAATGGTTAGATAATTTCAAATTCAATTCAAAATAACTTGTTACCGGAACATTTATATAATTTTGTTATACTAAATTGTCAAAATCACGTTTATGACACTAGAAATTGTCAAAGTTTTTACCTAGATAAAATTTCGAAATTGTTAAGCTATAAGTAGGTGTTTTATAATGGTCTAATAATATTAGGTCACAAAGGTCTTTAAATAAACTTAAAAAAGTGTTAAAAGAATATTTGTTAAATAGCCATTGTAATATTAATAGTATGTATAAGTTCTGTATTTAAATAGAATGCTCCACTTGCTATTAGCCGGTATTACTGCGAATACCGGTTGACAGCTTACAAACAAGATGTGTAGTCGGGATTGTTATAATTATCCTGACTAAATAGATATAAAAAATTATCAGTTTTAAGGTCAAAAACAGCATATTATTGTGTTAGTTATTTGATATAATTTCCTGGCTCTTTTGTACCAGGGGCGTGCAGTGAAATTTAGGACAAAGAAACCAATATTTCAAAACCTATTTGTAATGCAGTTGTATTCTTCTATCTTTTTTTGCAAACTCGTCTAAAATTTCATTGTAGAAACACGGATGCTGCGACATTGTCTGTACAAGATTCTTTTCAATCGCTAACGGGTATACATCTGAAAGACGATCTTGTCCTATGAAATTCTACTTTCTACCAAGGCACTAGTAGCGGGAATCGTCAACATCAAGTCACATAATTTAACCGCCTTCAAATATGCGTTTGTTAAATCTGTTTCTTTCAAAAAAGCCAATAACTCACTTGCAGAGAATGTTTTCCTTTAAACGAGTTAAAATTACACAATTCGAGAAAGTTTAAGTCTTCAAAGTTTTTAAACCAGTTGTCTACTTCTTGATAAATTTGATGCAAAATTTGGAAAAAAAGTCGTAGTGCGTACGCGTTTTCTTTCTCCCAACATTTATCAAAGTCATCTCTTTTTTTGTTTATTTATTTTTATATTTGTCATCGAGTGCTTGAATCCATTGTTAAAGATTAACTCTCATCATCCTGCCATAGAAACTCATTTCGATATCGAGCATATTAAATACTTCAGAAGCAACAGCAGAGTAACTGTATACGACTTTACCCGAGCTCGTTACCAAGATCTTAACGTTTTCTACGATCAGATTGACTGGGCTTTTATATCTTTTTCACTAACGTTGACAAATCAATCTCTCGCTTTTACAAAATTCTTTTTGAAGGCATCAGCCTTTATGTTCTCAAGAAAGTCATCACCACAGACAACTACCCTAGATGGTTTGATGGTGGACGTAAATGTAGAGCATTGAAGAACAGATTTTTCTCCATCAGAGGTGCAATCACAGGTCTATAACTCAGGTCTTTCCGATCACGAGGCGGTAATTTCCAGGTTTAGTTTACCTATTAGGCCCTTACCAAGATCTCGCCATCGGGGCAGAATTTTCTCGGCCGCAAATTTCTCAGTATTTCATAATATTTGCTTTAACACCAATTGGAATTTTGAATCTGATAATGTCAACACAAACTTCAGAACTTTTTTAAATAAAACTTTAAGTGCTTTTAACAAGGCCTTCCCGCTTAAGAATATCAAACCTAAGCGGCATAAACCGTGGACCACGAAAGGAATACGAATTTCTGCTAAAAATATGCGCTCGCTCTCTTATATAAAAAAATTCACCGACTCCTTTCTTATTCTCGACTATATCTCTAATTATAGGAGGATCTACACTACTCTTATTAAGTCAGCAAAAAAATTACACTACCGAAAACGTCTAACAAACTCTAATAACGTTTCAAAAGAAACCTGGTCCATCATCAATAACCTCAGAAACAAATCAAACCCTGCGACTCAGATCTTGCCAGGGGCTAATGATCTAAATGATTATTTTATTAATGTAAGCAAAAATGTTACCTCTAGTATCTCGCCAAGTTTGGACCCTCTTTCGTTTCTCCCTCCTTCAAAAAATTTAGCTGATAGCTTTTTCTTAAGTCCCGTTAGCAACACTGAACTATTGAAGGTAATACATAATATCAAAAGTAAATCTTCGTGTAGCACTGATGGCCTATCAATTAGAATATTCCTGAACTTGCCACTCCCAGTCATAGAGGCCCTTACAACATTAATAAATGAGTCCTTTATAAAAGGTGTATTCCCTGATTGCCTTAAAACAGCTATAATTATTCCACTTCATAAAGGCGGCGAAAAAACTAACTCTTGCAATTATCGCCCAATTGCACTACTACCAGTGCTATCAAAAATCATCGAAAGGCTACTGAAGAACCGTCTTATGCCATTTCTCCTGAAACATCAGATAATATCCCCGGAGCAGTTCGGATTTCTACCCAACAAGTGCACCAGTGACGCCATGTTCACGTTGCTTAGAGGCGTCTACTCATCTCTCAATAACAACCACCCAACTGCCTCAGTTTTTTGTGACTATGCGAAAGCCTTTGATTGCGTTAGTCATGAAATTCTGATAAACAAACTACATTTTTATGGAATTCGTGGTACTTCTTTAAATTGGTTCCAATCTTATCTTGGAAAAAGGCAACAACTTGTAAGGGCTAATGGTTCCGATTCTGATTGTAAGTTGATTACAAGTGGAGTTCCTCAAGGTTCAGTCTTGGGACCTATTCTTTTTTTGTTATACATTAATGATATCACGAACCTTAAAATTAATGGAAGAATCTCCCTTTTTGCTGATGACACAAGCATAACATGGAGTGATTTTGATACAACGTCTTTACACTCTAGTATCTCCAAAGACTTGGTTATAATTAAGGCTTGGTCCGATTCCAATATGCTTTGTTTTAACGTCGATAAAACGGTGGCGTTATCTTATAAGGGAACTTTACAACCACTTCAGGTACATAACAGCAATATTGAATACGTAGAGTCGGTTAAATTCCTGGGTTTAAATATAAATAGCAACCTAAAATGGTCTAATCATATTGACACCTTAACTAAAAAACTTTCTACCGCCTGCTTCGCCATTCGATCAGTTTCAAAAGAACTAGACGTTCCTTCTGCCAGACTTACTTATTTCTCTTTATTTGAATCCCACCTCCGCTATGGCCTTCCCTTTTGGGGCTGCTGTACCACCGAGCAATTTCGTAGTATTTTTATGCTTCAAAAGAGAGCCATTCGTTATTTGTTTGGTCTAAATAATAGAGCTCACTGCCAATACTATTTCAAAAAACATGAAATATTAACACTTCCTGCATTATTTATTTTGGAAACGGTATGTTTGCTGAGAAAACATATAAACACCCTCCCAGAAAGGCCACAACATGTATACCCTACCAGAAACTCTAGGCATGATATTTATCTTCCCATTCCTTCCACAGAATTAATAAAAAAATCAATTATTTACAACGCCATAAAACTTTACAACAATCTGCCAGTACATTTAAAATCTATCCCTATGCTTGCACAATTTCGAAAAAACACCAAAGCATACCTCATTGAGAGACCATTTTACAGCGTTAATGATTTTTTTTTCAGTGAGTAAGTCTCTTTAAATTGTCACTAAACTCGCTTGTTTACTTAAATCTTTTGTGAGTCATGTCCTAACTCATAGCATAGAATTTTGTAAATCATTATATAGGGAAAAGAACTGTCGAACATTCACTTAAAACTTAATTATTTTTGTTAGGTATTGGATTAAAAACAATTTAATTCTTTTTGTATACTACATTCTACACTAGTTCAATATACCTTCTGTTTAACATCACAATTATTTGTATAACTATAATAACATAGAGTTTAAGGTCGCATAGTTGCAATTTTGATTTCAATGTCATCGAAATTATTCACCTCGTACATGTGTGTTTGTTTACTTTTATAAGGTTATCATGATTCATTTACTGTTTGCAATGTTATGCTATATTCTAACGTGTGTTTTACGATTTGGTAAATTGATAATTTACATTTTTAAAAAAAGAAGCACTGACCTGTCGAAATTATTTTCGATTAATGTTTTGATATGTCTTATTTTTAGGTATATTTTGCTTTGTCCATAAAATTGTAGAATTTTTCTGCGGCAATAAAGCATACTTTTGTTTGTTTGTTTGTTGTTGCTATATTGCAAATATAGAAGAAGTGGATCATTGAGCGATTACATGAAGTACTCAAATAATCGACGTGAGGCACGAATTAGGACTGACATGTGTTATTTAATGTACGTTACAAATAGTGAATGTATGATTCCACAAAATATTAAACATTTCTGGGCTTTTATTAACAACCTAAAAAGGAAATCTGGCTTGCCGGCTCAAATGAAACACAACGGTCTAGTGCTCGATACTTACGGAGGAGGTATTCCTCTGTTTTAAGCATTATATCTCCCCCAAACAACACGGTTTTTACAAGGGTCGCTCCACCTCTACTAACCTGGGTGACTACCAGCATTTTCTTCTTACTTCAATTAAAGGAGGTTCTCAAGTGGACTCTATATATACTGACCTGTCTAAAGCCTTTAACAGCGTCTGTCACAAACTACTTTTTTCTACGACTGCTATGAAAACTGTCTAAAAACGCACGCCAAATAAGATCTGAAAATTACTAATTTCACATGATGTGTGAAAACTGCTGTGTGAAATTTTTGCACACAGTTTTGCTTATGGGAAATATTTGCTGCCATAGACTTCTAAGATTTGTGAATAGAATTTCGGTTCAAGCTCATATTATTTGTCATTTCATTTTGACATAAACGTGTGAAAAGTTTTCACACGGTGTTTGAAAAAATTTCTCACAGTCAAAGTTGAAAGAATAAAAATAATCAAAATTGTATTTTTATTTTTATTTTCTGCAGTCGTAGAAAAAGTATCGTGTGCAACACGTTTGAAAATGACTCTGCACACTCGTGCGCAAAGAGTCAGTTTCTAAACTTGTTGCACAATATACTATTGAAAAAGCTATTGTTTACTGATCGTAAACAACGGGTAACGATTTCTCGTTTTTCATCTCGTGAAATTCAGGTGACATCAGGAGTCCCACAGGGCTCACACTGGCCACATTTTCTTCACTTTGTTCCTGAATGACGTTGAATCTTGTTTCAGGAAATCGTATGTTCTTATGTACGCGGATGACTCTGAAATTCTACAACATTGTCAATTCCTCCGACAATTATACGCAGACCGACCTCAACAGCTTTACACATTGGTGTAATACAAGCCTATTAAAGATTAACATCAACAAATGCAAAGTAGTTAGTTTTAGCAGGTGCTCTAATCCCATCTTTTTTCCATACCACATTGACGACATCATCTTGGAAAGGGCTGACTTTATTAATGAGGTAGGAGTCATTTTTGCTGACAAGTTCGCCTTTAACAAGCACATTGACAACATAACTCTCAAGAGTTTCAGGATGCTAGGATTCTTGAAGCGCAATACCAAGTTCATGAACCAAAGCACTCACCTGTTTATATAACATCCTTGTTCGGAGCATCCTTGAATACTGCTCAATTATTTGGAGCCCTTATTATAATAATAATAATAAGACGTTTATTAGTTACCAATAAATACAGTTAACGAATTAACTTAAAATAACAATTATTATTATGATAATAATCATGGTAACTAACGGGCCTTGTTTTCAGATTTCAGGGGATGTTCATCCCCGGATTCTGTTGAGGCGAAAAATATAAGAAATGAAAAAGAAATTTATAAGCAGCTAGCAGTTAATTTTTTTTTAAAAAATTTGAAAAAAAAAACATAGAAGCAAAAAAAGCACACACTAAAAGGAAAATGGAAGATGGATAAGGATAGGGAAAAAGGAAAGTATTAAGTTTCAAATTTAGCATTTTGTGGCATAGACAATCAATTAATAATGGTTTAGAAGAAGTAGTTTGGTTTTTCTCTTGAAAACTTTTTCTGAGACAGTAAAATCATTTATTTTGAATTTGTTTATTAAATGTGCAATTAAATAAGAAAAAGACTTTTTAAAAAATTCTTTGTTGTGTGACGGTATAGTTAATAGATTTTTTCGTCTTATATTAAGGTTGTGCACATCAGTACGATAAGTTATTTTTTTGTGCAAATATGGTGGAGTCTTAAACTTAAGAATTTTATAAAAAAGGACAAGAGCATGTAAGACTCGTGTATTGTGCATATTTAACCAATTTGCTTCTTTTAACTTATGAGAAATGTGTTCATTAGCATCGGCATTATCAAGACAAGGTCCATAGATGGTGTCACAGAAGTTTAATGGTGATAACACTAGTGCATCACAAAGCATTTTCTTAATATTATAGCTCAAAAAGTGCCTTTGCGAAAATATTGTTTTTAAGGCGGAATATCCACTTTTTAGTTTAAGAGTAACATGTTCTTTAAATCTAAGTTTATGATCCATTATGAGTCCCAGATTTTTGGCAGAGTTTTTAAAATCTATTGGATCATTATTTATATGTAGATTTAAGTTATCTAAAATATTCATTCGATTGTTATCACTACAAAAAAGAATAGCTACTGATTTGGTTGGGTTAATCTTTAAGAGGAGCTTTTGATTTTCACTATATAAAGTGTCCAAATCCGCGTTAATACACCTATTGGCCTCGGCTATATCAGTACTTTTAAATGAATAATATACCTGGGTATCATCTGCGTAGCAATGATAGCTACAATATCGAAATTTATTTATTAACTGCGACGTATAGAGAGTATATAGTAACGGACCCAGAATGCTACCCTGAGGCACCCCAGAGGCAACATTAAGGGCTTTCGACATTTTACCATCAAGTACTAATCTTTGTTTTCTGTCTGACAAAAAAGAAGACACCAGTGCCTCCGCAGAATCGCTAAAAACCAGACACTGCAACAAAGCCAATAATATTTCGTGGTTGACCATGTCAAAAGCTTGAGTAAAATCCAAAAGAACCAAAACAATACCTAGATTATTATCAAGGGCTTTAAATATATCATCCGTTACCTGAGATAATGCGGTTGCACAACCATAACCTTTACGGAAGCCAGACTGATATTCAGGGATCAAATTACTAATATTTAAATACTCAATTATTTGCTGTTCCATAACTTTTTCTAATAGTTTAGAGAGAACTGGAAGAATCGATATTGAACGGATTTGTTTAAATTCAGTAGGATTTTTAACTTTGGGCAACGGAATAACATTGGCTTCCATTGATCTGGAAAATGATTTTTTTCTAAATAAACATTTATAATGTGAGTTAGTGGATTAATTATGGCAGGACAACAAAGTAAAATAAGTGTAATATTTAAATTATCAGCTCCAAATGCTATACTCTTTATGGTTTTTAGAATGGAAATTATTGTATCTTGCGTTATCAGCCTAAATTTAAATTCATTTTGTGTAATATTATGTTCCCTAAAATTCTTAATAAATTCTTCATCAGGCTTATTGTTATTTTTTTTATATTAGTAAAATAAGTATTAAGTTCATCTACATTTTGCAAGGAATTGGGAAGTTGTATATTTTGTTTTTTAGAAATATTAATTTTATTTAATTCTTGCCATGTTTCTTTATTACTGCATACTCCAAACCTATATGTTAAATAAGCCTTTTTTTCCGATCTGATTGCGCTAGTAGTAAGATTTCTATACTGCTTGTATGTGTTCCAGTCCTCCCAATTTTTGGTGTTTCTAAACTTATTTAAGGTCCTATTACGAATATGGCTTATTTTTACCTTTGATATTTTTTAAGGGATCATGCATGTTTATATCGTCGAATATTGATTAGTTGAAAAAATCAAATTTGCTATTTATGTCCGCCATATGATACATTATGTGCCAAGGTATTAGTTCGATATCAGATTGAAATCGCTTATTGTTAACACTTTGTAAATTTCTGTATGTAAAGTTATAAGTATTAGATTTGGGTTCTCCAAAATTTATGTCGCAATAAATGAGCATATGGTCCGATATCTCAACATCCCTTATTCCGCAAACCTCGATTGAATCTATATTTGAAAAAATTAAATCAATTAAGGACATGTTTGTATTTGATATTCTAGTAGGTTCAGTTATATGCTGTTGCAAACCATAGACCTCAGTAATTTCACATAACGGTGCTTTTGTATTTAATTCGAGAAAGTTTATATTAAAATCACCTAGTAATAAAAGAGAATCATAAACAGTATAAAAATCGGTCATAATACTTTCAAGACGAGAATAGAATAAGTTTAAGTCACCCTTAGGAGGACGGTATATATTGCCTATTAAAATTTTTGTGTTGTTTACTTTTATTTCAATCCAAATATGTTCTAGAAAAGGGCAGGTTTCTCTAAGCATAACACGAAACTCAATACTTGCCTTTATATACACAGTGACACCACCACCTCTACCTATCTTGCCTTATAAAATTATAATTTTGTAGTTCCATGATCTGATCGGCGATATCTGCATGTAACCATGTCTCAGACACACCAATCAAATCATACTGAAAGTCAGCTACATGACCTTGAAAAATGTGAAAATTATTTGACAGTGATCTTGCATTAATATACGCGCACGAAAACATTTATCATAAAAACATAAAACGAGGTACTTATCCCTGCTAAAAATAAACAACAAAAAAAAAGGAGTAAAAGGTACGAGGATAAAGGAAAGGAGGTTACCAAAAAGTATATGCTTAGTTAGAAAAAACAATTTAAGTAAAAACCAACTGCTTATAATTAATTATACAAATATCACCCTAGCAACAAGGAAAAAAGTAAATAAAAAAAAAATTATTTCACTCCTAGAAGTCTGCGCTCCGATAATTAAAACCGGCGACACTAGTACAAAAAAGTAGCACACAAAAAACTGTATTACCTAATAAAGTAATAATTTTAGTTAACTTTTTAATTAATTAGTTAATTTCTAGCATTGTTTAGATTTTTCTATCGTTTATGTCTTTAACAGCATTCATAAATTTACATATTATTATTAATTATTAGAGTTTGTTTGAAAATGTACCGTAAAAACATATGCCCTATAAATATACTTAACGTCAATAAAAACTATTTCTATGTACAGTACCTTTTATGTCCTTAAAATGCGTATTGCACCCACATATAATATTAATAAGAATTTATTATTATTATTTATTAATTAATCACCATTAATTAAATCATTAAGTGTTTGTTCATCCCGAATTAATTTTCGCACTCCACCAGATTGCACATACACAAGACCATTAAAAGTCCATGCTTCCGAACTAAATGCCTCGCGAGCCCCTTTAATAATTGTAAATTCGCCACAGTTAACAATTCTGTGATTAGAATCCGAGAGCCTTTCAGATGTTTTTTAGCCGAAAATACCTGATCTCGCATCCAGCGACAGCGAACTGAACAAGTGGGCGCGGCTTCTTATTTTGATTTGGACCCTTTTTTCCCATACGATAACAGTGGGACAGGATTCCTCTATGCCATGCAAGACCAACGAATTCAAATTACTGTTTATTTCCATCTGTGTAGTTTTTTTCTGTAGGTTGACAATGTTTAATTTTATCTCCTTAATTTCCTGCGAGAGTTGTTGTAGAGATAATGTCATATTCTCTTGAAATGTGTTTGGTTTATCCAAAAAATTAGGACTTTCTTCGCCATTCGCCGGTATTTGTAGAGATTGTTTATGGTTGGCAAATTCGGTGCGCAGTAGGATAAAGCCATCGTTAAACTGTTTTGACAGCTCATCCACACGTGCACTAATCACTTTAAGATTAAGATTTGTAGTTTTGTTAGACATTTTAATAACAATCCTTCACAGTACCTCTATTTTTGAGACACTAGTCAACCACTCTGTGTTTACAAAAACTAAAAAAAAACAGCCACGGTACTACTAAATTTTGATAAAAACTGTAGGAGCACAAACTTCTGCTGCTTACTACTCAAGCGACATTTGACATTTGACATACATAAAAGACGACTGGAGAGAGTGCAGAATAAGTTCTTAAAATACCTGCTATACAAACATCGTTTTCCCTACCTGAATACAGATTATGAAACTAGACTTCTTTTTTGCGGCTTAAAATCTTTAGAAGACCGAAGAAATGAAGCAATGTTGATATTCCTTTTCAACCCCACAAAAGTACCTAAAATGGGACAATACAACCATAAAAAGCAGAAGCAGTATTTCAAGTTAAATATCAGTATGCACAAGGATAAGAATATAATATATCACTTTGTCTTTGTCGTGCGAAATAGAATGCACACAGTGCGTATTCCTCCTTCCCTTCCTTACACCCCACGAACCGACTCATCGACGCGACACCGGCGGAAGCAAAATATCTGTTGCTTATTACTTCATATACAAAACTTACGCGGTCAAACGATAGAGTGGAGGAGTTAAGTTGCAAGCGCTTTGTCACTGAATAAGCAATATTAAAATTAAATACAATGCGTTTTAGTGGAATTTCGACGATGGATTCGACAAGTACGTGTGCGGCAGGCGCGGGGGATTTGCCGGTAAATAATCTAGCCGCCGTTGAGACTGTACAGGGTGTTCCAGCGAGGACTGAACAGGGACCTATTTTCGACCTTCCTTGTATTTTGGAAAAATTCAAAATAGCCAATCGATGTATTTTTTCTTGTAGAATCCAAAAATATCATCGAAAAAATATTTGAACCAGAAACAAAAGAGTTACGCTATGCATCAGGTGTTTTTTAAATGGAATGTATCGTTTTTTATACGATTTTTGGAAAGAGTGATTTTTTTTATGTCCGTTCTGATTAAAAGATTTGATTTTGCGATAGCTGTTTATATTACATTTTAATGTTTTACAAACTAAAATTTTAGCTTCACCTGTTTAAAATATACGATAGGTTAGTATAGGTGATCAAGGTAAAATGACGTTTGAATGCTTTGTCAATAAAAATTGACATTATTTTAATTATTGTCGAAGTCTTCACCTAAAAAATATATATTTGACTCTGATCGAAATGAAATACTCTTTGGACGAGAGACTACAGATTGTTATGCTATTTTACAAGTGCCAAGAAAATGCAACAGAAGCAAGAAGAAGATTTATTGCAAATTTTCATAGAAATATATCCATCAATACAATTCTAAGGATAAAAAACCTATTTGAGGAAAATAAAACTTTACATGATAGAAAAAGAAATTCAATAAAAAATAATTATTAAATAATAAAATAAAACTACTAATAACATAAGTTTTCAATGAGACCGCCGTTTTTCTCGAAACAACATCGATAACCCCTTTGTAGCCTTTCTAAACTTGCTGTTACAATATGATTTTCCTGGTTAAGGCGGTTTATTTCATCGACAATTTTTCCCATGATCTCTTGAATATTTTCGTTTCGTTGTCTGTATACGACGTTCTTCAAATGGCCCCAAAGAAATGTATCCAAAACTGAGAGGTCGGGGCTATTGGGCGGCCAAGCATATGTTCCATTTCGCCCTATCCATTCGTTATGGCGCCGATTTAAAAATTGAACCACATCATGCATGGCATGAGGAGGCGCCCCATCATGTTGCCAAATTAAATTCTGATATTCTGCCAATGGTAAGTCTTCCAAAAAATTTTCAATTTCGTTTTCTAAAAACTCATAATATCTGTGCCCATTTAAAGTCCCGTTAAAAAATATTGGTCCCAAAATTTTATTGTTTTTTATCCCACACCAAACATGAATAGAATTCCTCCCTTGAAATTTAATAGTCTGGAACTTTTTTGGATTTTCAACGGCCCAGTGGTGACTATTATGTCTGTTGAATACTCCCGATGTTGTGAAAGTAGCTTCGTCGGTCCACACAATATTTTTGAATAAATCAGGGTCTTCGTTTTCTTGCCGAATTACCATTTGAGAAACAAATTGGAAGCGAAGTTCTTTTTGTGCCGGTGTTAGGTGCTGAAGTGGAAGGATACGAAAAGGCCTAAATTTATGAATTTTCAGAGTCCTGTGAACAGTCCCTCGGGTAACTCTTCTGCGCCTTACACCGCCACCGTACTGAACTTCCCGAACTGCATCCGAAATAGATTTGGTTGGATTAACTTGAAAATAATTTATAATGGCCTGGTCTCGATTTCTTCTTCTTTGTATATTTCTTTTTCTATCATGTAAAGTTTTATTTTCCTCAAATAGGTTTTTTATCCTTAGAATTGTATTGATGGATATTTTTCTATGAAAATTTGCAATAAATCTTCTTGCTTCTCTTGCATTTTCTTGGCACTTGTAAAATAGCATAACAATCTGTAGTCTCTCGTCCAAAGAGTATTTCATTTCGATCAGAGTCAAATATATATTTTTTAGGTGAAGACTTCGACAATAATTAAAATAATGTCAATTTTTATTGACAAAGCATTCAAACGTCATTTTACCTTGATCACCTATACCAACCTATCGTATATTTTAAACAGGTGAAGCTAAAATTTTAGTTTGTAAAACATTAAAATGTAATATAAACAGCTATCGCAAAATCAAATCTTTTAACCAGAACGGACATAAAAAAAATCACTCTTTCCAAAAATCGTATAAAAAACGATACATTCCATTTAAAAAACACCTGATGCATAGCGTAACTCTTTTGTTTCTGGTTCAAATATTTTTTCGATGATATTTTTGGATTCTACAAGAAAAAATACATCGATTGGCTATTTTGAATTTTTCCAAAATACAAGGAAGGTCGAAAATAGGTCCCTGTTCAGTCCTCGCTGGAACACCCTGTACTTCTAAGATGTCAAACTTATTTCTCAAACATTGCATGTTTTGGTGATAAACAGATAGAATATTAGTCTGAGGCGAACCGACCTGACTTGGATGCACTAGTTGCTATTTATCACTATAATTAATTTTTTTCCTCTATGAGAGTATCTTTTTCTGCAAGATGTTACATTTTTCAGCATCAAAAACAGAATGACAAACGTCTAAAGACATTTTTAATCTAGTATTTGCTTCAATACAATTAACACATCTTACTACGTCTGAGCTGCAGTCACCCTTGTGATGATCACAGGCACCACAGAAAAACCTTGCATTCTTCGGTCCTATGTCCAAAACCTGCACACTTGATACATCTGAACAGTTTAACATAATCGAAGACCCTGCATGACGCTGCCCACCCGACACTCAAGCTTCCTTCTTCCATAACAGACTTTTTTAGTTTTAGTTTTAAAAGCACACTCAACAATTGCCATGTATCGTGCTTTCATCTTTTTAAACGCTAAGACATCATTGTACTTTCGTACATACGTATTCTGGGCTTTAATCGAATTTATAAGGTCCTCTTCATTTAGTTGCTTATCACAAATTTTGAAGCATGGGTTCCTTGCTGGAGGTACTGTAATCTGGTAGTTTCTTCCCAGAAATTTTCTACTTCTTTCCTTACTTTTTCTATTTCTCCTATAATTATACCGTCTTTCGCTGGTCTTAATTTCGTGGTGCCAACTTCCATAGATGAAGGGTTCAATTTTTTTGTTACAAATTCCTTAGTTTTCTCACTGTCTTGTTGATTTTTGGGTTTTATAACTATAGCTACATCCCTATTTTTGTAATAATTGATGCATAACAATCGCCACCAGTATTTTGTTTTTGGAACTTATTTAAGATGCCAGAGTCTCTTGATTCATTAAATAAACTCTTGACAGTATCTAACTCACTCATAACTACGTTTTTAAATTCCAGAAATTCCCGTATCATATCTGTGCAAAAATCGATATACTCAGTACATGTTTTCAGATATATGTACATATATACTCTTCTCAAAGATATATAATACACACATTTTTCATCATTGGATTTTTTTATAAAAAATATTTAAAATACTTAATCAAAATAGTCAGAATCGAGTTTAAAGTGTAATAAACCTGTAATAATCTATTATGGTGTGGACAGTAATTTTTTTATAAAAAACCAAAACTGTTTAGGCAAATAGGTATGTGGATGGTGCTGAAAGCCTATCTTGAGATATACTATTTCGTAAGTAGGTCTTTATTCGCTTTAAGCACGAAAAATCTCTTTCGGCCTGTACACTTGTTAAGGGGATTGTCAAAATTAATGTCGCAAATCGATATACTTCACAAAATACTGAAATTAATTCTAAACTATTAATTTGTGTAAGGAGTTCTTGAATATTGACTTTATAAAATTGTTCATCTCGGTAAATTATGCTTAGCTCATTTTTGAGGCGGTCTTTGCCAAACATTTTTGGATACGTTTTTTCTAACGAATTTAATAGACTAATAGGGAATTCTGTGGCAAAGTCTTTGTATTTTGATGTATTAAGAAGTTTCACAAATTCCAATTTGTGTAAATCTTCAAACCTGATGTTAATTTGAAAAATTATACAGTCTAAAATTTCATAAAACAGATTTTTATATTTTTCCATTAAATCTGATTCGCTCATGCTACGGGTTTGTCTACTACATCGCAATCCGGTAAGTGATTTTGCTTTTTCAAAAATGGATTTAAGGAAATTTTCAGTGCGCAGCTCATTTAATCGTTCAATTGTGAAATGCAGAAATCAATTTCTAGGTTACTTAACTGAAAAACTTGAAACAGGATATCAGTAACAAACAAAATTTCTTTAAATGCAAAAGTTAAAAAAGCAAATTCAAAATCGGAAAGGTCTTTTAGATACCCCTTGGCCATGTGTATAGTATCTGAGTCTAATTCTGGATTTTCAATCATGTCCTGAAAAACTAAGGTTAGACCTTCCCAATTATTTGCAACAAAAATTAGAATTTTTGATCGACCTTGTATCACTTGCTTGCGGAACTCTTTTTTATTATTTTGTCCAATATAGATGTGCGTTTGTACGATTTATGGAAAAAGCAGGCAAACTTTTCAAAGTTGCGAAAAAGATTCTGCTTTCCTTAATATAATTTGAACCCTGTTGTAAAATTAAATTGAGACGATGAGCAGCACAATGAGTGTACATTGCTTGTGGGGCATCTGATCTTATTTGTGTTTGTAGACCGCTCAATTCTCCGGCCATAACCGCAGCTCCATCATAACATTGTGCTACTAAAAATTTAAAGGTTCCAAGATTCTTACAATTAAGTTATAGAGTGCATTAGCTCTAGAATCCTCACTTATATCAAAAAAGCCTAAAAAAACGTTCTTTTATTTCGGCTAATTTATTTACATACCTAACAGTTACACAACATTGGGCTTTTGCAAGTATATCCGTCGTATCATCTACAATTAATGAGAAAAATGTAGCCTCCGATATTTCTTGTTTAATAAAGTCTCTCATATGTTCGTCAATACAAAATATTAATTCATTTTGAATAGTTTTCGATTGTCCCGTAAATACACTTTTCTCTCCTAAATGCTTTACAAGTTCGGTGTTACGTTTAATTAAACAATTAAAAACTTCCTTAAAATTCCCTCTGTTAAAAGAAGATTCGGATTCGTCATGCCCCCTAAAAGCCAGTTCTTGTTTTCCCAGTAATATAGTCGTATCTATAAGGTATGTCAAAAGCAAGCGGTTTTTCCTAACATCTTCATTGTACAATAATTTAGATAAACGAGCATTTTCGATTAGTGCATCTTTAATTGTAGTCATATTTTGAGACAAACGTACAAAACCTAAGGTATTTGGAATATGGTCTTTAGACCCTTCATGCATTTTAACCGCTCTAGAAAATTTTTTAAAATCAACGTATCCATCAGTAGTCCATACTGTTTTTGTTTTTCCCAGTATTAAGCAAGGCCAACAATATAAACGCTGCTTAAAAACACTTCCACAAATCCAAGTGTGTGTTTGATACCATGACGTTTGAAATGATCGTTTATATTGTCGACCGTCTTTTTTATCACTACTTAAGGTACTTATCTTCGGCATGGGTCTATCTCCGCGAAGAATGTCTTTTTTCTCATCCTCGGGACGCCTGGAAAAAGCCGTTGTCAATAGTGACATAACGATATCGTGAACTGGATTCATACTTCACACGTTTCGTTTATTTTAAATTTTAATCACTAATTCATATAAACTACTCTATCAGTCTATCTACTCAATAATTAAACTAACGCAACGTCAAAAATACTTTAGATAGAGTAACACTCGACACAGACTAAACGCGCGACATTCACGAAATAATACTATAAAACAAACACCAAATTATTGCCGAATAATCTCAATATCCACCCACTTCCCGCTCAGTCTCAAACCGTTACCGGTAACAGTCAAATACGAATAGCCCACACGCCCACGCAAATATCAACAAAAACAAAAACGGGTTGCATTTGGCAGCCGGATGCGCGAATGTCATTTACCGATAAATAATAGTTATTTCCATTTATATTCAATCTGTGCTACATTAAATGGCAACGTCTCAATCATGAAGCGAAGTTTTCATCGCCTCAAATGCGATAAAAAGAGATGGAATGAATCTACATATGCAACACGACCCTTTTCCCTCTTTCTCAGACTTATTAAAAATCCAAATACCATTCAAGTGTCCGAAGCGCAATTTGCATCGCCGCTTATAGGTAAAGTCGAATAAAAAAGAAATGATATTGCAGTTATTGGACATTGTACTGTTGGTTAGTAAAGTAAAGTGTTTATTTATGATTTACGCATATTTGATGAAATTTTCATAGTGTTTGAGACAATTTTCAGAGAATAATGTATCAACTTGGAAAGAATTAATTTTGAAAATAATCTGACGAGCCGCCGCTGATAAATGCAAAAAATCACTAGGACAACCTAACCTTAACTCACGACTACGTTACACGATGATATCCTATACATTTGTGAAACGAAGGCTACTACTAACTTTAACTTTTTACTTCTTGTTTTTTTCAGAAATATTTTCATTTTCTGATAACCTGTTTAATTTATTACAATGTGAAAAAACCGATATCAGATTCTGCGTAAAAAAATTATGATTTTAAAAATATATAAAACAAAAAAAGAGAACAAAGAAAGAAAACACGTGCGCGCGGATAATGTTGAAGATATTAAAACGTGTTATCGACGACTTTTTTTTCCACATTTTGGATCGAATATATCGAGAAGTAGACAACAGGTTTAAAAACTTTGAAGATCTAAACTTTCCCGAATTGTGTAATTTTAACTCGTTTAAGGGAAAACATTTTCGGGAAACCCAGTTAAAATGTTTGATGCGTCATTATGGAGGGTACTTTGATTTAGTTTTGCTGCTTTCTGAAGTCTGAAGACATCGAAAAAACAAATTCTGTACGTGAGTTATTGGCCTTTTTGAAAGAAACAGATTTAACAAGCGCATATTCGGAGGTAGTTAAATTATGTGAATTGGTGTTGAGGATTCCCGCTACTAGTGCCTCGGTAGAACGTAGTTTTACTGCGCTTAAATGAATAAAGACTTATTTGCGGAATTCGACAGGATAAGATCGTCTTTCAGATGTATCCCTGTTAGCGAATGAAAAGAGTATTGTAGAGGGTGTCCAATTTTGGTTGTAAATGCAAGTTATCTCCGTTATTTGCAAATATTTAGGGTTGAGGTTTTCGCGACACCGTGCCACTTTTTTGTCAAACTCAAGCTGCCCTAATCAGATTTTCCATAGCCCGCCTCGTTTCGGAGATACAGGGCCAAATTGAAAAAATTGCATTTTGGGACACCCCTCGTATCTCGGTTATCTTTTAACGTATCGAAAAGGTAAAAACTGGCTCTTATAGAGTTTTTTACGTAGAATCCAGTGGCGTGGACAGATTTTTACTAGAGGCCGTCGTTTTTGATACATGACCCAAAGTTACGTTTTTTTTAAAATGGGACACCCTGTATATTTTTACGTAGTCCTATTCGTCTTATTATGAGCTTTTCAAAAATATATAGTTATCTATACTTATTTTAAAAATAAGGCTACAGTTTAAGTTTTTAAGAATATATTAAGTATATACAGTGTGTATCAGCCAAATGGAATAAATTCGATAATAAATAAATGGGGACGTGTTCGGAAAAACGCTTGGACCCGTCGATTGGTATTTTTAGTTGCTCATTTTCTCCAATAAAAACTTTTTATACAGGGTGTGTCCTGTAACAGTGGTCAATGCCAACTTTCTTATTTCAAATGCAACACCCCGGATATTATTAAATTTTTGGATTCTTTAGGAGATTCTAAACATATTTTATGTTCAATGTCCTATACCTATCTTCAACTATTTCGGCAATATTAAGTGTTTTCAAATTTATTGCAAAAATTAAGATTAAAAAATAAAATTATTTATTTCTTCATAATGTATAAACAAAAGTAAAAAGTTAATTTAGGAACTGTTGAATATGCTCGCCGCGAACGTCTTGGCAAATTCCTAATCTTAAATAGAAATTTCTTCTAACGTTATTTAGCATCTGAGGCGTGACCGATCTAATTGCAAGCGTTATTCGTCTTCTTAAGTCAGCTAAGTCGAGGGGTTTAGTTTTGTATACAACATTTTTAATATGTCCCCATAAGAAAAAGTCTAATGGCGTCAGATCAGGGGATCGCGCTGGCCATTCTATCGATCCTCGTCTCCCTATCCACCGATTTGGAAATATTCCGTTGAGGTACTGCCGGACATTAATTTGGTAATGGGGCGGTGCTCCATCTTGCTGAAACCATATCATATTCGCTGGAACTTGTGGGTTTGCTGGATCCGGATACAAATTTGTCAAAGTTGGCACGACATTATTTTGGAGCAGTGCTAAATAATTATCGCCATTCAAATTGCCGTCAATGAAAAAGGGGCCTATGATATGATCCCTAACAATTCCTGCCCAAACATTAACCTTTTCAGGATATTGAGTATGTTCTTCGCTGATCCAGTGAGAATTTTCCCTAGACCAATAGCGGCAATTTTGACGATTTACATGACCGTGAAGTGTAAAGGTGCACTCATCCGAAAACAAAACATGTTCTAATTGAATAACATTGTTATCTAACATAGCCATCATTTGTTCACAAAAATAAGTTCTCCTATCATAATCGTCTTCCATGAGCTCCTGAGTTGGTATCACTTTATAGGGATGCATTTTATTTTCTTTTAATGTTCGAATAATCGACGAATGGCTAATATCGAACGTTGCGGCGGCTTGTCGACTAGAAATATGTGGGTTTTCCTCAAACTCAAGCATAATATCCAATTTAGTATCATCATTTATTGAATTGGCAGCTGTTTTTTTTATCTGCCTCACATGTCCAAGCTCGCGAAACTGCTTTTCTATTTTACTAATTGTCCCTTGGGATATATGCGGCAAATTTGGAAATTTTTCATGAAATAAGCGAGCAACTTCCACTTGTGTTCGTGTGTTATCTCCATAACCAATCATTTGTAGAATTGTTATTTTATGCATTTCTGTTAAATGAACCATTTTTCTGATATTAGGTATTATGCAGTTAACGAAATTCAAAAGACTATGACACTGACACTGACAACTACTGTCTTGCAAAGAGAAAGGCCAGGCATTTTACACAAAAGTAAACAAAACTTAAAAGTAAACAAAACTGGCTCTTTTTGTTCCATATCAATAAAAAGGAACGCTAAAATGGTTTTTGCTTACATTCTTAATATGAAGACCTAAATGGTAAATAAGTATTGAGTGTGTTGTAGCGAATTTTTGTAATCAAATAAATAGTTCAGTAACCAGAGCCACTTTCATGAATAATAATAAATTCGAAATAAATAAAATAAAAATAAATCTGAAAACACTTAATATTTCCGAAACAGTTGAAGACAGGTATAGGACATTGTACACAAACTATGTTTAGAATCTCCTAAAGAATCCAAAAATTAAATAATATACAGGGTGTTGCATTTAAAATAAGAAAGTTGGCATTGACCACTGACAGGACACACCCTGTATAAAAAGTTTTTATTGAAGAAAATGCACAACTAAAAATACCAATCGACGGGTCCAAGCGTTTTTCCGAACACGCCCCCATTTATTTATTATCGAATTTATTCCATTTGGCTGATACACACTGTATATTTTTCGTAATTAGCCATGTTCAAAAGAACTGCTGAAACTGATTTCCATTTTCTCTTAGACATCTTTCACACACTGCAATTTTACCCAGTGCATTTGAAAGGACTACATTGTGTGCTTGTATTTGCAAAAATGCCTGCTCAGTGGTGTTACGCAGGTCTTGAACTGTGTTATGTCGGGTACGAAAAATTAAATTTTTTAGTTGATCCCATAAAAAGAAGTCCAATATGGACAGGCTTGGCGACCTAGGAGGCCATCGGACAGGTCCGTGCGTTCCAATCCAGCGTTCGGGGAAGTTCTCTTCTAAATACCGCCTCACAATTTGGGAGTTATGTGCTGGAGCTCCGTCTTGTTGGAAATATATTTGATTCACATGTGCTAAAGGGACATCTTCTATGATTTCTGGCAATATATTTTGCAATATTTCAAGGTAGCGATTAGCAATGAGACCTCCTTCAAAAATATGAAATTTTATTTTGGTTCCTAGTACAAAACAAGCGACATTAAAGCCAAATCTTCCGCGTGGAAATATCAAATGTTGATTTTCAGGTGATCAGTGTCTCGTATTGTGCCTTTTAATATTCCAGCACTACTTATATACGATTCGTCGGACCATATAACCGCCCTTCGAAAATTTTGGTTAGTATTAATTTTTTGTAAATACCACTGGCAAAAATCAATACGTCGTTCTGCATCTCCAGGATATAGATTTTGCACAACTCTGACTTTATAAGTTTTATAGTTATGTTTCTTTAAAATCGTTTGAACCCGAGACTTGATTACACCCACTTCATTCTCTATTTTTCTACAGGACGTTACAGGCGTTACATTTACACTTGCTAAGACGTTAATTTCATCAGTCTCACGATTCTCTTTGTTATATTTCTTTGATCTGGGCTTTTTGAAAGAGCCAAAATTTATTAAATTCGATTTCAGCCTATAGAATATTAATTTATTTGGCTGCCTCCTTTCCGGATATCTATATAATAAAAGTTTAAGTTTCAAAAAAGATTGCAATAATAATTATGAAAATAAAACATCCTAATGAAATAAAGCTCAGAAGCAGCGTTTATATTTTCATGACTCTCTATGAAACAGGTCAGCATATCATATTGCTCAAAGTTTTCAAATAATTGATTTGCAGCCATTTGTTAAAAAGTAATAATCAGATCGACTAATTTAACACGTCTATTAGTATTAATATCAAAACTTCATTTACTTTATGACAAAGGAGTGACAAAGCCATTTTTGACAATCAGTCCATGGCTTACTATGAAAAATATAGATAGGTATTATTACAAACCTAAATTTCAGCCTTATTTTTTAAAATAAGTATAGATAACCATAAATTTTTGAAAAATTCATAATAAAGCGAATAGGACTCCGTAAAAATATACAGGGTGTCCCATTTAAAAAAACGTGACTTTGGGTCATGTATCAAAAACGACGGCCCCGAGTAAAAATCTGTCTACGCCACTGGATTCTACGTAAAAAACTCTATAAGAGCCAGTTTTTACCTTTTCGATACATTAAAAGATAACCGAGATTCGAGGGGTGTCCCAAAATGCAACTTTTTCAATTTGGCCCTGTATCTCCGAAACGAGGCGGGCTATGGAAAATCTGATTACGGCAGCTTGAGTTTGAGAAAAAAGTGGCACGGTGTCGCGAAAACCTCAACCCTAAATATTTACAAATAACGGAGATACCTTGCATTTACAACCAAAATTGGACACCCTGTACAGACATTGTCGCAACATCCGTGTTTCTACGTCGAAATTTCAGACGAATTTGCAAAAAAAGATAGAAGAATACAACTACATTACAAATAGGGTAAGTTTTGAAAAATTGCTTCCTTTGTCCCTATTGTGGTAGAATTTTGTTTTATTATTTTTGGATACTCCACAATCTTAGGTTGGAATAGCAGTTTGACTTAATAACTCCCCACTTAATCTGACTAATGATGTAGAATTAGTTCCAAATTACAATGTTAAGATCACCCTCAGAAAACAGTATTGAATCGTTTTTTTTTTAGTTATATAATTAGCAAATTAATTTTAGGAGCATCTGTGGCGATCCAACACATATCTGTAAGAAGAAATTATGCTACGAAAATTGCCGGTCTTGTCTGTACCCGGTAAAAAGGGACCTAGAATGTGGTCACACCGTTTTGCTAAAATGTCGCACTGACCCTACCAAGTATCTTTGCGAGGAACTGGTGCAGCGAGAGCTGGAATGTGGTCATACCGTTCTCCTAGAATGTCGGACTGATCCTGCCAAGCATCTTTGCGAGGAACTGGTGCAGCGAGAGCTGGAATGTGGTCATTCCGTTCTCCTAAAATGTTGCATTGACCCTGCCAAATATCTTTGTGAGAAAACAGTGTTTGCTAAACTGCCTTGCGGCCACGAAACCCAAGAAAAACCGTGCTCTGTTGATCCTGACATGTTCAAGTGTCCCTTTGCTTGTGACACACGTGTCGAGCCATGCGGACATGCCTGCAGGAAAAAATGTCACTTTTTTTCAGATCCCGATCACTTGAAGGTTAGTATAACCTACCCTAGCACCAGAGCTGGGTGCAATTATTATTGAAAACTAATCATCACATTACAATAATCCCTTCATTATTACATTACATATATTATTAAAATACATGCATTTAAGTTTACATTTTAACTTTGACTAGTTGCGGCAAGTCTCTGGCGCAGTCCCTGGTCTGTTTCAGAAATGTATAGAGTAATAAAATGGGGAATTCCGTCCAGTTTGGCTAAATTTCTGGGTTGTCCATAGGCGTAGGTAAACTTTGTTTATAGAAATAATAATAAAGATCCTTTTAAAGCTCTATCCTTTTGCATACTAAATGAGGTTTTATTACCGTATAGATTACATTTATTACTCAATGCATACATAATAGGCTAGGACTTAATGGAAACAGGTAATAAAACACAGATTACAAATATTTCTTAATTCTGTTTTAAACATGTTAGTATTCCCTGTTACGCCATATTGTTAACAGTATTATACGAATATTAATAAAATGACGACATTAAATTATAATAATAATAAATAAATGCTTTTATTGTCGACAAGATACAATGTTAATAAAATTAATAATAACAATTCAAAATAAAATATCGACAAAGGCAGAGCTCGCACTCACCTGGCAAGCCAGTGAGCAGCGCTCTTACACTCAACCCAGAATAATATTAATTAGAACAAAAAAAAAACGCATTAGCATATGACCAATGCGTCTAAAAGTAAACAAAGATACCTAAACACGTAATATTTAAAACAAAAGACACAACAGTTAAATATAAATAAAGAGAAAAATGGTTAATACAGAAGTACATTAATGCCTAAGTTGTACGCCAATACTTTAGTTCGAATTCAGATATGATTACTCAAAAGTATATGCTTAAATCTACAGACACTAAACGATTTGATGGAATCAGAAACTCTATTGTATAACTTAGTTACGTTATATGAAAATGATCCACGAAATTGAGAGGTTTTGTGCTGAGGCGGAGTTAGCATGTTTTTGAATCTGAAGTTTAAGTTGTGGATTGATGTTCTGAATCTAAGCTTTCGATACAAATAGGGAGGTTTTTGTGTTGTTATTACTTTGTGAAGGAAAACTAGATAATGTAGAGTTCTTCTTTTTTCCATCACTAGCCAACCAATATTATTCAAATGAGCGGTATTGTGATCCCTCCTTTGCAAGCCACAAATTAGCCGAACGCAGGCATTCTGAATAATACAGCACATATCCATAATTAAGGAGAGATAATACCAACGAATCACATAGTAATATACGAAATTTTTTATTCAGCAAATAGCGTATGGAATAAATGAGTCTTAGAGTATAAAATGTATTTTTAATTATTTTTAATATATTGGTAATATGACTGGAAAATTTGAGCCTAAAATCTACGACGACCAGAATTTTTGCTTGATCAGTGAGGTAAAGCCTTTCATTGTTAAGAACAACACCATTTAAACAACTGGAGCGAGCGGCTGCCCACAATACATCACTTGAGATTGAAGCTTTAAACAGTATTTTGTTGAAATATTATAAAGTGATTCTAAGTCTTGATTAATCAGAACACATGAAGCATGGAGATCTTTTACTTGGAAAGAGAAGTAAATTTGCGTATCGTCTGCATAAAAGTGGGCTTTACAATGCCGAAGAACCGTACAAAATTGTCACGTAAACAGAGTAAACAAAAGTGGTCCCAAAACAGAACCATGAGGAACTCCACTCACAACAGGTGCAAAGTTTGATTGATATACCTTTGCGCATTCTAACTGCTTGAGATCCATGAAGTAGGTAGTTGGAAAAGAACGAAATAGGGTCCGCCAAGAATCCCAAATAGTGTAGGACAGGGGTGCTCAAACTGCTTGCGATCTACCTCAATATTTTTAGACTACTTACGATCGACTCTGAGAGGCTGCAAGTATGTGTGATGCAGAGTTGTCGTACATACACCCTACCTACCTATTTAGGTAGGGTGTACCGTAGCATATATAGATATTAGCTTTCCGCACAATATACATTATTTTAGTCAAGGTTTGGGTTAGGTTTAGTTAGGTTCTTCTCTACAATATCAATGAAAAAAGTCATAGTTATTCAAAATTGCGCGTTTATTGGTTGTCACAAAACAAGAGTTACATATGGTGTTAAACTTAACTAAGGAGTGGCACTGCATGTCATCAGCATACTTTTCATAAGATGGTACGTAACCACTGAGTGCTAATCGCAAGCATGATGACATATGATCGTCAGTTAGTCGATTGCGATAATTTGACTTAATTATCTTCATTTCAGAAAATGCAGACTCGCACAAGTAAGTTGACCCAAACATTACTGTCAGTTGAAGGGCGATTTGCCTTAGATTCGGATATTTATCTTCAGATATAAAACACCAGAAATTTTTATAAGATGCTGTAGCTTTGAGATGTATATCTGATATAATCTGCACCAACTCATTTTCCACAGAACATGAGTTCATATTAAACTGACTTGCTATTTCAGTAGATAATTCCTCAATGTTTTTACATGAAAAAGGATAACTCATAAATGATGCTACATTTGCCAATTTACTACAATCATAAAAACGCATTTCGAATTGTCCCAAAATATTTGATAATTCAGCCTCATACGTATCATAATTCAACTGAGGATCCTTACTTTCAAAGACGGAAAATGTTTCAAATCATTTCTTTTCAGTTGATCTATCATAAGTTGCAATTTACTTTTGAATGCGTTTACTGCGCTAATCATCTCAATAACAGTTTTTCCTTTACCTTGAAGCTCCAAATTAATGGTGTTTAAGTGCATTGTGATGTCAGTCAAAAATGCCAAATCAGTCAGCCATTTTTCGTTTTTCAACATCTGAGTGTCATCACCTCCTTCGTCTAGAAAAGCTGTTATTTCGGGCAATAATTCTTGAAACCTTTCTAGGAATTTTCCGCGACTCAACCACCTGACGTCCGTGTGAAGAACTAAATCAGTGTGTTCAGCTGACTCCCTATCTTCCAACTGCAACTTAAAGAGCCGCTGTTGCAAGCTACGCGCAGGGATGGAATTCACAATTTTTGTTGCTATGCCCATAATTTCCTCCGTGTTTAAAACTTTTGAACACAAAACTTGTTGATGTATAATGCAATGGATTGAAAAAAATGAAGGGAAATCTTCATTAGCTCGACACAATGCCACAAAACCGTTTTTGTTTCCAGTCATTTTTGGTGCTCCATCGGTTGTAATGCACACTAATTTATATATTGGTAGCTTGTAGTTTTTTACAAAATTGAAGAAAACGTCATAAATATCTTCGCCACGGGTCTTCCCCTTCAGAGGAATGATTGTTAAAAATTCTTCCTTAGCCAACATGTTATTGAATACCATCCGAATAAAAATACACAGATGGGCAGTGTCTGTCATATCGGTAGATTCGTCGAACTGTAAAGAAAAGTATGTACATTCCATGATATCATTTTTTAGTTTATCTGCCATGTCCTGACTCATGACTTCAATACGCCTTGTGACAGCCGCACGAGATAACTGAAGTTCTCTAATAGCAGACATGATTTCTGTTTTATTTTTAAAATCTCCAAATAAAGTCTCACCCGCTTCAATAAATGCTTCCTTCACAACCGATCCATCTTCGAATGGTTTCTTGTGTTTCGCCAATATATGAGATATTTTAAATGACGCGATCGTAGCAGCTTTTGATTGTTTGGCTGATCTTGTGAACATGGTTTGTTCTTTTTTCAAACAAGATATTTTTTGAACCGTTTTATGATGCCTCTCTAACTTACCACGCTTAGGTATTGCAACTGACGCACGACAGACGAAGACAAATGCACTTATCCTTCACCATACAAAACAAAAATTCTTCCTCCCAATCGTTATTAAAATGATACGTTTTAGATTTCTTCGCTGCACTCATTTTGTACTATTTAATAATAAACTTTGTATCGACGTAGTATTGCCTTCAAGTTGCAATTCAGAATGACTCCAATTCCTGCAGGCGCAACATTTATATCGGCGTGAACGAAAGTCTCGAATGTTCCCGTCAAACGCGCCGCCCGAAATTTCTAGAAAAGCGGCGAGAATAAAAAACGCGGCTTTTCTTTGACAAGTACCGCGCGTTCCTTTGATAAAGCCGCCTTTTGCCGCTAGCAGAGTGTTATTTTATTACGTAATAAATGTTTGTAGTTTAGTTAAGTACCTACTTATTAAATTTTTTTTTCTTCTCGAGATCTACTCAAAAAGCACTCGCGATCGACCGTTTGAGCACCTCTGGTGTAGGAGATTTAACAAAAGCGAATGGTTGATCAAATCAAATGTCTTCGAGTAGTCTAACAGTATGAGTATTGTTAAGTTATTTTTATCATTTTCAATAAGAATATCGTGGGTGACTTTGGCTAGAGCTGTGATCTTTACGGCACCCCGATTATGGGAGTATGCCATTTCTATTGGTAAAGACTCTAGTTTGACCCTCAATGGTTTTCTCCAACGCCTTGGAGAGAACAGATAGAACGCTAATTGGTCTGAGATCCTTCATTTCTGTAGGGTTTGAAGTTTTAGGGAGTGGTATTGTGTGATTTTTTTCCAAACCAAGGGAAATGTATTACTTACAATGCAGAAATTAAATATGTGAGTCAAAACTGGAATTATTTTGGGACAGCACAAGAGAAGCATGTCGGAACTAATTGCATCTGGCCCCACGGATTTGGATTTTATAGACAAAAGTACTTTATACACAGCATTATCGCTCGTTAGATTGAATTCGAATTCCTGACATTGATCATTCAGTTTATTATTGGACAGAAAGTTAAGGAAAAGCGGATCCGGAGAAGTATTACTCTGAGATTTTAAAAAATAGTTATTTACTATTTGCGGATCGTAAAGATCTTTAGTAAGAATAGAATTATTTTTATTATTTACATTTAACTTTTTCAATTCTTTCCAAAAAATTGTTTTTACTACCATTGTTAATTTTGAATTTTAGATAAGACCTTTTCTCTCCGCAAAGTTTTATAGAAATTCCAGTCACTTAAATTTTTGTGCTTTATCCCTTTTAGTTTTAAGAATATTTATTGCTCCCGTTAGCCAAGGTGCTTTATTTTTTGATATACGTACAGTTTTTATTGAGATCTATATTAAAGTTATTTATATTAATGTTCTCAAAGTCACGGAATGTATACAAAAATGGCTTAATTTTCTCTTTTATTTCTAACATCTATCAGTATAGAGCTAGTCGGACAGAGCCTAGTGGCTTCTTCGATTATTTGTAATAGATCAAATGTCTCAAATATATTTATGAGTTTTTTAGAGTGACTATTATTAAAATCCAGCAGATCGAAATTCAGATCGCCCATGCAAATTAGGGAATCGAATTTAGGATCCAACCTAGACAACACGTTCTCTAGAGCATCAAAAAATTCAGCGGCCGAGAAACACGGAGGTCGGTACAAAGTACCAATACCATAGTGTTTGTTGGCATGTTTAACCGAAATCCAAATTTGTTCCGTGCCACGTACATTGAGAACCGTCAGCGTACGGGTCGCATATTCGTATCGGACGTAAGTAATTGCACATTTGAAGATGCCGAACTACGGTTCATAAAGGACGAGAGTGATTGCACAGAGCTGTGCGATATCGTTCGTTCGATACGATTGGCAATTAGCTGCATAGACATTGAGTCTATTATATATTTAAAATAAAAAAAACCTATTACAATGTGGTTAAAAATAGAAACGCCATTTTATATGAAAAGTACAGGAAAATAGCAACTAAGGCCAAAAAGTATAATTTTCAGTACAAAGAAAACAAAGCTTAAAGCAATAGAAACTCGACACTTTCGTAGTATTTTTAGCGAAACATATAGCAGATCGAATGTATTGAATGATATTCCCATTTTTCAATTTTTGGACTCTATTGGTTTTTCCACTGTATACCCTACATACTCAGACATACTATTATTTTTATTGGAAATGAATAAAGTTCAAAAAATAAAAATGAATAAAATGAACATTTGTTTAAAAGTAAAATGTTAACTTTTGAGTATATACAAAAAAATGTTTATTTGGAAAACTTGTTGTCTCCTAGCGCAATATTGAGTTCCACACATTTATATAAAGCGTGCGATGCTTTCTTCTTCTTATTCACAAGGGACTTGATTTTTCTGCCTGCTTGTAACCTCCTTTTTCCTTTTGAAGCCGTTTTTCTGCGCGCCACTGATGCTGGCTGTACACTTATCTTTTTTCCTTTTCTTTGCGTTTTCTTGCATGGTCTCAAAGGTAAGGATTGCGGAACTTTGAACATTTGAAATAGAGCACTCATAAGGGTGGATGAAGAATTTACGTTTTTATCGTAAGCTGCAACATACGAATTAATTGCTCCAGAAAATCCGTGTGGGTCATCTCTCAATCTAGCTTTAACGTTTCGAAAATACGACACGATAACTAACCTCAAAAATTTTACACTTGACGGCATGATATAACACTTGAATACTTACATCGATTTCTTTTTCAGCATTAAATTTAGTTCTTATTGTGTTGCTGCTAACATGGTGGTAATCATAATTTTCTGGAAGTATACTACACATTTTATACTTTTATAATACAAATTACATACAAATTAATACAAATCAATAACACGCTGACATCTACTTCTACCTTATTTCAAGACAAAAAGAACACCAAGTATCCTTATCGGAGGACGACTGATTTTGCACACAATGTGCAATCACGTATGTTCGTTAAGTAACCTGGGTCGCATAAGTTCGTTTATTTCCGGTTGTGCAATACCGTACGTCCGATACGAATATGCGTACGGGTCATGATAGATGCTCTACAATAGATTGCTACGCCCCCACCTCTGCCATTACCCCTGTCGCGTCGATACAGTTTATAGCCGGTCAGTTGCACCATCTCATTAGGGATACCTATTTGTAGCCAAGTTTTTATTAAGTATTAGTATTTATTAAGAACAAGTGATCGAGCATTAACGTGGCATATGCTTAACGACATATTATTTTAAATAAATTAAAACAGCATATACAGTTGTAAAAAGAAATTATACAGAAATAGAAATAATATATATACATATAAAAAATAAATTAGACAAATAAGGATAATACAAAATTGCCGTTATTTATATATCTATTCTAGTTCTCAGAGATAAATGTTATAGTAGAGGCGGCAATTCTTCTTGTAGAAAATGAACATATGACTCACCAGTTAATCTTAGAGGTAGAAAATGTGGTCAAATTAAATGTTCGTCGACAATTCTTCCTATCCAAACGTTAATTAAAAACTGATATTGATGTCTAGATTCTGCCAATGAATGTGGATTATCTTCAGCCCATACATGCCTGTTATGAAGGTTGTGAATTGCATCTCTTGAGAAACTAGCTTCGTCCAAAAAGAGATTTTTTTGAACAAAAAAAAGTGATTATCAGTTCATTCGGTGAAACCATTGGAACAAAATCATTCTCGGTTCGAAATCTCTTGGAAAGAGAGCTTGAGCCCTCTGTATATGATAGGATATAACTGTTGCAGTTTTCATGGTACTAGTCTCAGGTTGATTTCAATAATATTTAGGACAGCAACTTCTAAATCGGGTGTTCGAACTTCTCGGTGTCGGCCAGAATCAAAACTTCTTTTTTTCAAAAGTTTTAAATTCATGTAGCCTTTGGCGAAGCCGGGTAAACGTGCTGTGATGAGGTGGTCTACGATTAGGATACGATACTAAAGACAATAAAGACGACAAGCTTGCAAGGAATTTCCGTTCACGTCCGTACATAAAATGCAGATAAGATAACAAATTTTTGATTAAACTAATCGCCAACTATTGTATTTAAACTAACTGAGCGATGTCAAATAAAGCATTAGAAATGCACTAAAAAGTGACAGCGACCCACTAGATTTTTTTTCTAAAAAAATTTCCCCGTTCCGACATGTAATGATTTACATTTTATTTTTAAATTTTAAATCGGTAAGTTTTATTAAAAAATACAAGAGGAAAAAAGTTTTTAAATAAACCAAGCTATCCAAATTTATTTTTTTCCAAGTAAGTTCTTCTTTAAATTTATTTAACAAGAATAATAGGGGTAGTCTATTTCAGCTCCTTACACGCATTTTAAAAAAGTGAAAAAATATGCAGATAGTGTGTTTTCATAGTAGTAATACCTTCATAAAATTTCATTATGCTATCTCTTTTCGTTTTTAAGATATAGTCAAAAGCAGTGTTATCGTGCGGGTCATACGATTTACCAACGACAAACTTTTTAAGTTTGTTTTTCTTTATTACGTGTAATCATATCCTCCGCATAAAATCCGGAAGATGAATTAGATAGACCTATGATATTTTCATATGAAAAAAGAGGACAAACATATCAATACCAGCAGTTGCAAAAATCTTTGAGCGATATCACTTCAAAGTCAGATTGACAAGTCAGAGACAAAATGAGTAATAGAAAACAATTTTCGGGTTTTTTGCATCCACAAGCGAAAAAAGTGGTATTAAATCTAATAATATATTACGAAAATGAAAATTCACCGGCCAATATCCAGGAGACAGTAGCAAAAGTTCTGGGAATCGGTAAAAAGACTGTGCAGAAAATTGTGCATGAAAAAAGCATAAATTACTACCGAAGAAGATTAAGAAATGTACACGAAAAAAGCCAAAGACTTAAGTGAAATGTAAAAATGAATGTTCGTAATGCAATTTACGATTTATAGGGGAGACCGGGTCTGGTTGTCACACTTTAGACATATGTCTATTTTTTAGGATCTTATAATATAAACACTTATGTGTATATGTCTTTTGAAAGTACATTTATTAGGCTTCATTCACCACAGTCAAATTACTAACTACTACGCAATTTACCTTGCAAAAAATTATATAAATGTAATATAATTTTGTGACAACCAACACCTTCTTCGGACTGGTTGTCACAGCACATGGGGTAAGTTGTCACATACGTGTTTTAGACTAATTATAAACAAAAAAACATTATCGGTATTCAAAAATATGTTTTTAAGAAAAGTAACATATATATTATCGCAAATCAGGGAATATTAATGTGAATTTTCAAGTAATATAAAATATTCTAAATATTCTTTTACAAAGTTAAAGCAAAATAAAATAATCCTATAAACAAAGTAATACTGCCTTCTTATTACAAATAGCTAAATAAAAAACAAGTTCTTGACATTCTAAAAATGAGGAATTAGTCGGAATCATCCGAATCACAATTGTGACACAAATATGTCGGAAATCCTGGTGTATCCAACCATCCAAACCTCTTTTGGTCTACTTTCAGAATAGGGGTTTAAACATACAATGTAATAGTCTTCTTCTGTTTTTTCCTCTTCATCATCCACACTAACTTTTCTTTTTTTCTTATTTTTTTTTGTATCTTCAGCTAAAAATGATTTTTTAACAGTATTTGCCTTTTGCTTTCTTTTCTTTACTTCCTGTGCCAGTTTCTTTTGTTCTATAAGTAGTTTTTCTGGCGTATCTGTTAGAATTGCGGACTTGCAACTTCTTTTTTCCGTAGTTGCCCTTTTTCTAGGTGGAGCTCTTGGCAATGGACGAACAGCATATGGAGATATTTGCTGTTGGCTGCTTCCTGGTTGAGGTTGGGGACTACAAAAATCGTCCATATATACTACTTCGTTTTTATCACTTTGTTTGCTATTTTTGTCGTCATTATTTATTTCGGATAAAGTAGAGTTGGAAGGACCCGGGGTCGGTTGCAATTCTACAGAATCATTTTCTTCTAAAGGGAAATATGCTTGCATCTCTGTTTCTGCAGGCGCTGGTCTATCAGTGACATACGAGGCAAGGAATTCGTGATCACCAAAAATATGCCTATTAAACGGGCATATGCCGCAAGCTCTGAATCCGGCCTGAATATTTACAGGAGTGAACGCAAGTGGAAATGATTTTGCAATGATACCAGGTATATTGTAAATTGTAAGAGGAGAACCTGGGTTGTTGATTATCCACTGGTCTATCTCAACGTTAACATATTTCTTTAACGGACCAAAAACTGCTCGGTCCAACGCAACGGCTGCAGCCTGTGTGTGCAGTGTGGAGGGAATGATAACATGTGTATTCCATTGGCTTTGGCATAGTTCAATCCGTCAATAGGCAGGTGCGATCCATGGTTATCCAACAACAATAAACACGGTTTTTCCTTAGTAGATTTTACATGTGAGTGGAAATGCTTTAAAAACTTAACAAAGATTTCTTCAGTCATCCACCCTGAAGAGTGGCTTGCTCCTTGACATCCAGCTGGCCCATCTCGTATAAAATGCTCTTTAAAATGTACACGAGGAAAAACGAAAAAAGGAGGGACCGAATTTCCTATTCCAGATATTGAAGCTGCGACTGTCACTAAAGACCCACGTTCTGCCGAAATGATTGCTCCTACTTGTTTGAACCCTCGCCTAGTTATAACCCTGTTCGGCCTTTGAACAGTTGTTACGCCCGTTTCATCCATATTCCAAATATCATTTGACTGTAGATTATACCGTGTAATAACAGTTTGTAAGTTATCGAAAAATAAATTAACATTATATTTATTAAAACTGCTTGCACGGGCCATGCTTGTTGCTTCTGGCGTTCTAATTGATAACTTATTATGTCGTTTCATAAACGATGTAAACCATTCGGCACCGGCTTGCCCATTTTATTCCCATGTTTTTGGCACATCAAGGTTATTATTTTTAGCGAGATTATATGCCAACTTCCGGACTTCTTTTGGACTTAATCCATAATAAATGCTGGAGGCCTCCAAAAGATAGTTTTCCAATTCATGTTCCAGTTCGTCTGAAAGTATTTGCCGGTTTTTCCAATATCCGATGGGTATACTTGGCATAGTAACAGTACTGTATACATCATTATCATTAATTTTTTTTGCAATATCGAGCTAACGTTCTATAATTGATATCAAAATCTTTGGCTACTTGCCTAACAGATTTTTTTTCTAATTTCACCATTCTAACGGCGCTTAACATGGTAGCGGGATTTGTTTCACCACGATTAGTCTTTTTTGTGAATTTACGTGGCATTGTTTTGAATATCTGTAAAAAAACAAAAGAAGTTACATCGGTGGGTATGGTTGTCACATGTGACAAGCAGCCCCAGATGCAATGTGACAAATAACCCCAAACTGAGCACGCACATGTTCTTACGATTTTAATCTAAAAAATCAATGTTTAATTTCCAACAGGCGAGGCAATTTAAGATATCAGGCCTATTTGTCCATGACAAAGCAAGCAGCAGGTAACAAAAAAAAACGCTTAAAAGACTTACTTACTGGATAAAAATTATGGTTCGATTTTTTTTACTATTGCGAGCGGAAAATTTTGATCGTACAATCACTCGCTACCATTAATTGCAGTAAACTGAATTCCAGTATGAATAATGGCGCGTAATAATCGCACCACTACGGTGTTGCCATGATTTCCGGCTTTTCATAGTTTGTGATTAATTTGATTTGTGACAACCAACCCTTGTGACAACCAGACCCGGTCTCCCCTACACATCAAAAACTAATATAACCCTTCAAGTTTTAAAAGAAGCTTTAAAAAATCGAGGTATATTGGAAATTGGATTAAAATCGTTGTCAAAATTAATAAAAATGTTGGGTTTTCGATATAAAACGGACTGTAATCGAAGATTTTTATGCGAGTTGCCCCATATAGCAAGTCAGCATATCCAGTTTTTAAAGAAATACACGGAAAATCTTAATTCAAAATTTAGAGAGGTGGTATTTTTAGACGAGACTTGGATATTTTCTTATCTAAGTGGTTCGAAATCTTGGCAGGACGAGTCTGTAAAAAGTGTCAAGAGAAAAAAAGGATGTGGGACGGGAAAACGGTTCTTCATTTTGCATGCAGGTTCTTCAACAGGATTTCTCCCAGATGCAAGTTTACTGTTTTCTTCAACATCTAAAAGTATGGACTACCATGATAATATGAACTGTGAACTGTTTGAAAAGTGGTTAAAAGAACAACTGATTTCAAACTTAGATGCTCCATCTTTAATCATTCTGGACAATGCATCTTATCATTCAAGAATCTTAAATAAACAACCTACTTCATCCTGGAAGAAAAGTGATATTTATGACTGGCTAATAAAACAAAAACAAAATCCTTTACCCAATATGCTGAAACTAGAACTTCTTTTAATGGAAAAATCTATTAAAACACCAAAAAACCAACAATATATGCCGTAGATAAAATATTACGGGAAAATGGACA
>JAUTXW010005314.1:125000-130972 GCA_030620095.1 Kuschelorhynchus macadamiae
ATGTTGTACACTAGAAAATGTGTCCTGATGCGTAGAAAGTATGTACCAAATTTCACGAGGATATCTAGAAGGGTATCCCAAAAATTATAAAAAGGTTTAGGACATATGTTCATATGTAGTTTTTTTAAAAAAAGAACCCAAGAATCACCTCCTATATAAGTTTTACAGGGTGGCAAATGTATCATTCCCCAAAGGACAAATATAAGTATATATTTTTTAATAACAACACTCAAGTGAGTGTTGGGATAAAAAGTTATGATTATTTTATAAATTACGTATTGTAACCAATTAAATTTAGCAAACAAAAGGTTAGAAGGCATTTTCAAGGTATTATAACATCCATGCATGTGCAATAGAGTATCGATTTGTAAACGCGCACACCTCACTGTTGTAACGTAAGGGTTATAGTAGAAACTTCATCTTCGTTGAACATATAGGTTAATGTATTAAGATGAAAAGTTAAAGTTATAAAAAATGTAATAAATTGTTTACATTATTTTTAACCATATCTACTAAGTTCGAGACTGTTCTAAACTTGTTTTAGTGAACTTAAAAATTATAGCAATCTAACAATCAACAATAAATAAATAAAATAATAAAATTGAATTATAACAAATGTTCTATATGCTGTCCGTTCATTTGAAGACACATTTTAATTCTTCTTTGTACAGTTGCTGTGGCCCGTTGAATTTGTCCGTTTTCTAATTCGGCAAAAGCTGTTCGTATCCTGTCCAGTAAATCTTGTTGGTTTTTTATTGGGGAAGCATAGACTTTACCTTTGATAAATCCCCATAAATAAAAGTCTAGAGGTGTTAAATCAGGCGATCGCGCGCGCCATCTCCAAGGGCCATTGGGACCAATCCAGCGATCTTCAAAAATTCCAGATAATTGGAGATAAACTGCAGCGGAATTATGTGCTGGTGCCCCATCTAATTGATACCAATAATTTTGCAGCAAACCAATAGGAATTCTTCTATAAATTCAGAAACCGACCCTCGTAGAATTTCCAAATACTTTTCACTGTTTAAATTGTCTTCATAAATACATACCGCACCTGATCATTTAATACTATACCGAAAACATTGAAGCTAAACCTTTTTTGAGAACGCGTTTCGCGTAGAACGTGCGGATTTTCTGCGGCCCAGAAATGTTCGTTTCTTCTATTTGTTATTCCTTCTCTAGAAAATTTCGCTTCATCGGTCCAAAATATTTATGAAAGGAATTAAGGGTCCTGAATTTTCAAAACATGAATTCGCAAAATTCTACTCGTCGGACGTCATCACCAGGTCTCAAGGCTTGCTTGAACTTTGCGGGTTTGCGTGGAAATAAGCTAATGTGTTTATTACGTTATCCTCGGCATTTGTCACTGGTTTCGGAACATTTTTTGTAACTTTAACCTTGCCAAGACGCAAAAAGTTCCTTTCAATCCTCTTGAATTTTGACTTGTTCATTGGCGGCAAATCAGGGTGGCGTGCATTAAACACACGACACGTTCTCTCCAAAATTTTATAACATTCTCCATGAATATAAAATAGATTAAGAATATCAGCGTTTGAGTATTCTTCCATTTCGATTTAGAAGATTTAGTTTATCACTGACAGCTTTCGATAAATAACGCATACTAGTCATCTGTCATATTGGATATTGGATCTCAATTGTTTTTCCATGGCTCACCATTGGAACATGTAAAGATTTAAGCAAACACATACGATATTTTTATAAAACCCAATTATTTCGAAAATGGTTACGAATAGGTATAGGGAACCTTAATACAGTTCGATAGAAAATTAAATTCTACATTTGATAGTGCATAACTTTAGCGGCTTTGAAAATGTGAATGTTTGCCGCTGAATTTAGTATAGTACCCTGTATAAAAATAGACAAATTTAATAAAAAAATAGAAACCTAAGATTATTTATCGATCGTCTGCAAAATATGAAGATTATATCTTCAAAACTTACAAAAATATGAGATTTTAAAATTTGGTACCCCGAAGGCTCATTTTCGGTTCAAGGTCAAATATATTAAGAACGCCTGAACCTAGGTATAGGACATGCTACATAAAATAGCATTAAAATTCCCGGTTAAACCGGAAGTGACAGGAAGTTGAAAATATTTCAAAAAAGAAGTACCCCTTGACCCTACCTTAATCCCAAAATTTGAAATTTTTATTTAAATCGCATCATCAAAAACTTTTAACTTTTGAACGGGTTGCGTGAATAACCCTGTATACTGTTCGTCTGGCCTGTATACAGGGTGTTTCTTAATTGAGTGTCAGTATTTAAGGAGGTGATTTTTGGGTCCATTTTAAGAAGAAAACTTCATATAAACATATGTCCTAAACGGTGTAAATTTTGAGATACAGGGTGTTAAACTTTCAATAATTTCATAATTTTTCGATATCTCGAATACCACTCTAGATATTGTATTGAAATTTGGTATAGAGGTACTATGCATCTAGTGGAATTTTTTGATGTAGAACATTTTTTTTTTTTATTTCCACCAGTGGCGTCCGTACGGAATCCGATCTGCATATATTCCCAGATATTGATGGTACGCCATTGATTTTTTTAAATAAAAATTATTTTTGAAATTCCTATGTATTTTTGAGCAAGTTTGATCTCTTGGTAATTTTGAGTTGAACGCACGGTTTTCGTTTTAAAAAATAAAAACCGTTTCTCTGCAGAGTTTTAACAATATCGTTAATATGACAACACCAATCGCCATGGCATGCAAGGAAATTTTTTTTTGACTGAAATTCAAGAAATCAAATTTGCTTATGTATAACTAATACCCAAAGATTTCAAAATTATTATTTGAGCTTATAGTTTTTTAACACGAAACTATAAAATCTATTAGTTCATCAATAAAGAAAGATTACTAATAATAATTATTATTGTAGTAAGCTTTGGCTGTCAGAATTAATACTTCTCTTGTAACTTAATTTGACAGTTCAGCTTTCAGATTCAGTCGGGTTTAATTAATTTTGTGTTCTAAATATCTGATATATCTGAGAAAAGAAATGGTTGAGTTTACCAATGAAGAGTTGGCAGACATGCATTACATGTATGGTTTGGCTGATGGCAGGTCACCAGAAGCTAGGCGATTATATCAAGAGCGCTTTCCTGGTAGAGTCATACCAGATAGGCGAATATTTGCAAATGTGCATAGAAGGTTGACTGAAACAGGTACATTCAAGCCAAATAATCAATTAAAAGGGGCCCATCGGACTGTAAGAACTCCAGAAATTGAAGAGGCAGTATTCAATTCCATTCCAAATCCTGAACTGAGTACTAGGAAAATTGGAATTAACCTAAATATTTCGCACATCCTAATTTGGAGAATTCTACATGATTTTTTTATACCCATATCACATTCAACGAGTACAAGACTTACTTCCCCGAGATCTTCCTTTCCGAGTTAATTTTTGTGAATGGTTTCTGCAAAAAAATTGCGCGTAATCCCTTATTTGAACGCGAAATAATGTTCACAGATGAAACTTCTCCAGGAACGCTATCAGAAACTTCCACAATAATCATATCTGGGCCGACGAGAACCTCCATTACATTGTAGAACATAATCATCAAGAGCAATTCTCTATAAATGTTTGGGCTGGCATTATCGAAAATCACCTAATTGGACCTTTTTTCCTGCCAGAAAGACTAAAACGGCTGAAGCGTGGATGCTCGAAGGTGGTGGGCATTTTCAACAACTTATCTAATTTTTTTTTTCTATTCTGTTTCACAAAGTGTGCTGTCAATTTGTTAAAACCTAATTATTTTTGTTGAAATTATTAATTATGTCCCTAGTTGTATTAGTATAGTTTTGTAAATAACTTGTTATTGTTGAAGAATGTCATATTATTTTAATAAAATTTATAAAAAAAAGTATTTATGAAAGAACAGACTTCTGAAAAACATTGACAGGGTGGTCCTAGATTGGTGGCTGAAGACTACATACTATTGTCTACAAATATCTCTCACTAGATAAAGCGATTTCTGATTTTAATAAGAATGGACATAGTAATTACTTCCACGCCACTGATTTTTCTAAAATAAAGCATTTTTATTGATTCATTTGTTTGTTTTTGACAACTTTTAATATTTATTTTCGACAAGATTTGATTTCTCGAGTTTAATACAATATTCCTCTGCATGCACGGTGATATCTGTCTTATGACCAGGATTGTTTGGACCATGCAGAGAAACGGTTTTTATTTTTTGAAACGAAAACCATGCATCGAACACAAAATTACTAAGGGATCAAACTTGCTCAAAAATAAATGGGAATTTCAAAATTAATTTTTATTTTTTGAAAAAAATCAGTGGCGTACCATCAATGTCTATGGAAAATATGCAGGTCGGATTCCGTACGGACGCCACCTGGTGGAAATTAAAAAAAATGTTCTACATCAAAAAATTTCACTAGATGCATAGTACCTCTATACCAAATTTCATTACAATATCTACAGTGGTATTCGAGAGATTATCGAAAAATTGAAATTATTGAAAGTTTAACACCCTGTATCTCAAAATTTACACCGTTTAAGACATATGTTTATATGAAGTTTTCTTCAAAAATAGACCCAAAAATCACCTTGAATATTGACACTCAATTAAAAAACACCCTGTATAATATTTACGATTTTTAGTACCGATGCGACGAAAAATGCGCCAAACCTAATTCAGGATGCAGACAAAGAAGACGAACAACACATGTGCCTTAAGTTGTGCTGGGAACCTTGCGGAGAGTGTAGCGTGGAAGTCGAGAAAAAGCCACCCTGTGGACACCTGCTTAAGATGAAATGTTTCGAGGATGTAGAGAAAGCGCAGTGCAAGAAGCCTTGTAAGAAAACGTTTGCTTGCGGACACAGGTGTAAGAACATGTGTTTCGAGACTTGTGGGCCTTGTAAACGTCTGGTAAGTGCTACGCACCCGCATTTTTTTTTGTACAATATTTTTTAGCCCAAATACTGGAACCTGTGGTGCAAGATAGATCAAAATACAAGAGTTCTAACCACACTACACCGCAACTTGTTACGTTCTGGGCGGTTTCACTGAAGTTAGCATCATCAACAGATGGTATAAACTAAACTAACTTATCCTAAAGCATTTAAAAACGTAGATTTTAGAGTAGCCTTCAAAACGGAGAACAGTTTGAAAAATCTCCTTGGAAACCCTAAAGACAAAGTCGACTTGAAGGAGAGGAGTGGCATCTATGAAATTTGCTGTAATGACTGCGATATAAAATATGTTAAGCAAACTAAACGCACAATAAACATTCGTTTTAGAGAACACATGGCACATTTAAGATACGGAAGAACAGAAAAGTCAAGCGTTGCCCAACATGCTTTGGAAAACAATCAGCAAATAGGAATAAATAATCTTAAGTTAATTAAAAATGTATCTAATAATAGATTATTGGATGCATTTGAGAGTATAGAAATAGTTAAATGTGGTAAGAAAGCACTAAATACAGACAGAGGGCCTATTCCCTATAGTCTCCTCTATTGCTTACTTGACAACGCCCCGGCGCCATCAGGTTGCAACCAAGTGTGACCACATTTACCTATAAATAGTCTCGGTTAGGATAAGTTACTTTAGTTTATATCATCTGCTGATAATGCTAACTTGGTTAGCGAAACGTGTGGGTAGAACTCTTGTATTTTGATCCATATTTTTTAGGAAAATGTTGATGCAAAAAAATTGAAATGTTCAGTGAAAATTGAACACATATTGCAGAGAATGGGTTGGGGAAATTGGTAATTACGCCTGAATAAAATATTTTAATACTTTACAATGTTCTCTTGTTTTCTGTTTGGAAGTAAAAAGTGGAAGTAAAAAAAGTATTTACTGAAGATATTTTTTATTATCAGTCCTTATAAATTATACGCGAAATTTTACATTACATATATTTACCTTTTAGAGTTTAAAAAGGTACCAAAATACTTTCTATATACCGGAAGCAGTGCT